>JAJMJI010000047.1:0-59438 GCA_030563505.1 Candidozyma konsanensis | reverse complement strand
CAGAACCAGAAGGTGGCTCAGTAACAGTTCTGGTGGTAGAGCCAGACCATGTAGAAGTAAACGTGGTGTAAGCAGTAGGAACATCAACGATAACGGTTTCGGTTCCACCGGACTGAGCTGGGATAGTTTCAGTTGAGGTCACAGTACCAGTCCAAGATCTCGTGATAGTGGTGGTAGGTGTAGGAACATCCACAATCACAGTACCGGTGCCTCCAGATGGAGCTGGCTCAGTCTCAGTGGTGGTTTCAGAACCGGTCCAAGTTCTGGTGATGGTAGTCACTGGAGTAGGAACATCAACGATAATGGTTTCAGTACCACCGGACTGAGCTGGAATAGTCTCAGTTGAAGTCTCGGTACCAGTCCAGGTTCTGGTGATGGTAGTCACTGGAGTAGGAACATCAACGATAATGGTTTCAGTACCACCGGACTGAGCTGGAATAGTCTCAGTTGAAGTCTCGGTACCAGTCCAGGTTCTGGTGATGGTAGTCACTGGAGTAGGAACATCAACGATAATGGTTTCAGTACCACCGGACTGAGCTGGAATAGTCTCAGTTGAAGTCTCAGTGCCAGTCCAGGTTCTCGTAATAGTTGTAGTAGGAGTTGGAACATTCACAACTATGGTCTGGGTGCCAGACTGGTATGGCTCAGTGACAACATCAGTGGTAGAGCCAGTCCAGGTGGAAGTAATAACGGTAACTGGGGTAGGAACCTCCACAACCACAGTATCGGTTCCGCCAGACTCGGCAGGGATAGTACGGGTCAGAATGGTGGATCCGGACCAGGTCGAGTAGATAGTGGTGGTTGGTGTAGGAACATCAACAATCACAGTACCAGTGCCTCCAGATGGAGCAGGCTCAGTCTCAGTGGTAGTCTCGGAACCAGTCCAGGTTCTAGTAATGGTGGTGTATGGAGTAGGAACATCAACAACAACAGTCTCAGTACCACCAGATTGAGCGGGAATAGTCTCAGTGGTGGTCTCAGTGCCAGTCCAAGTTCTCGTGATAGTAGTAGTAGGCGTTGGGACATCGACAATCACAGTTCCAGTACCACCAGATGGAGCAGGCTCAGTTTCCGTTGTAGTCTCAGAACCGGTCCAAGTTCTCGTAATCGTAGTGTATGGAGTTGGAACATCAACGACGACAGTTTCAGTACCGCCAGATTGAGCTGGGATAGTCTCGGTGGTGGTCTCAGTGCCAGTCCAAGTTCTCGTGATAGTAGTAGTAGGCGTTGGGACATCGACAATCACAGTTCCAGTACCACCAGATGGAGCAGGCTCAGTTTCCGTTGTAGTCTCAGAACCGGTCCAAGTTCTCGTAATCGTAGTGTATGGAGTTGGAACATCAACGACGACAGTTTCAGTACCGCCAGATTGAGCTGGGATAGTCTCGGTGGTGGTCTCAGTGCCAGTCCAAGTTCTCGTGATAGTGGTGGTAGGTGTAGGAACATCCACAATCACAGTACCGGTGCCTCCAGATGGAGCTGGCTCAGTCTCAGTGGTGGTTTCAGAACCGGTCCAAGTTCTGGTGATGGTAGTCACTGGAGTAGGAACATCAACGATAATGGTTTCAGTACCACCGGACTGAGCTGGAATAGTCTCAGTTGAAGTCTCAGTGCCAGTCCAGGTTCTCGTAATAGTTGTAGTAGGAGTTGGAACATCAATAATCACAGTTCCAGTACCACCAGATGGAGCTGGCTCAGTCTCAGTGGTGGTTTCGGAACCAGTCCAGGTTCTAGTAATGGTGGTGTATGGAGTAGGAACATCGACAACAATAGTCTCGGTTCCACCTGGCAGGGCTGGAATTGTCTCAGTTGAAGTCTGAGTGCCAGTCCAGGTTCTCGTGATAGTGGTGGTAGGTGTAGGAACATTCACAATGATGGTCTGGGTGCCGGATTCGAATGGTTCAGTGACAACGTCAGTGGTAGAGCCAGTCCAAGTGGAAGTAATCACAGTCACAGGAGTGGGCACCTCCACAATCACAGTAGCAGTGCCTCCGGAAGTAGCTGGAACAGTGGTGGTGGTAGTCTCATGGCCAGTCCAAGTGGAGTAGATCGTGACAGTAGGAGTAGGAACATCAACAATCACAGTGCCAGTACCGCCAGATGGGGCAGGCTCAGTTTCTGTAGTGGTTTCCGAACCAGTCCAAGTTCTGGTGATCGTGGTGTATGGAGTAGGGACGTCGATAAACACAGTGTCAGTACCGCCGGATTGAGCTGGGATAGTCTCAGTGGTGATGTCAGAGCCAGTCCATGTTCTCGTGATAGTGGTGGTTGGTGTAGGAACATCAACAATCACTGTTCCAGTACCGCCAGATGGAGCTGGCTCGGTTTCAGTGGTAGTCTCAGAGCCTGTCCAAGTTCTGGTGATAGTGGTAGTAGGAGTTGGCACGTCCACAACCACAGTCTCGGTTCCACCTGATTGAGCTGGGATAGTCTCAGTTGTAGTCTCAGAACCAGTCCATGTTCTCGTGATAGTAGTAGTAGGTGTAGGAACATCAACAATCACGGTACCTGTACCACCAGGAGTGGCTGGAATGGTCTCAGTGGAAGTTTCAGTGCCAGTCCAAGTCCTGGTGATTGTGGTCGTAGGAGTGGGCACAATAATAATAACAGTGCCGGTGCCTCCAGTAGTGGCGGGAATAGTCAGGTAGCCGGTGGTGGAGACAGACTCAGTCGAGTAGATAGTGGTTGTAGGCGTAGGCACGTCAATCGAGACAATTCTTGTGCCCGAGCTGGTGGTGGTGTAAGCGGTAGAAACTGAGTTGGTGCCAGTCACGGTGATGAACAGCTGGGAAATAGGCACAGTGACCACAATGGTGTTGGTGGAAGCACCAGTGACAGTTCCAACGGCAGTGGTGGTGATGTCTGGGTCAGTGACAGTGGTAAGCACAATTGGCTTGTAGTCACCGCCGGAGCCAGTGGAGCCGTCGTTGTACATGTACCAGTTGTTGACACTCTGGCCCAGGAGTGTAGACCAGCCACATCTGAAGTTGTAACTGTAAACGTTCTGCAGCAGGAAGCTTCCAGGGGGGTTGGCGGCATTCACGCTCATGTATGGTCTGAAGCCAGCGGGGACGCCGGTGAAAGAAACCGTGGCTCCCGTAGAGGAACAGCTATCCACACTAACGCCCATGGTGTTGGCAGTCTGGGGAAAGTACCACGCATTGATCTGGTCCAGAATGGCGCCCGCAACACTCAGACAGTCAAAGTCCACTCCAGGAGAAGGATTGGTGATCTGCAACGTACCTTGCATGGTGGTGCTACACAGAGGACCAAGGAGGTAGTGTTCGTTCTTGCCGAGAGTGGCCATTTTCCTCAAGCTGAAAACACCGTTCTCCGCAGAACCTTTGATAATCTGGTTGGTGCCGCCCTGGAAGTAGACGCTGGTGCTCAATTGGTTGCTGCCGTCGGTCCAGGTGACGGTATTGGTGCCCACTTGCCATGTCTGAGCAGCCTCAAGGTTCACGGACTCGCTCGAGTAGCCGGCGTTGAAAGTAAAGGGAAACGTAAGCTTGCCGGTGGCCAGCTCCATGTCCTCAGCAGCAGAAGTAGCAGTACATTGCACTTCAGAGTAACCCACGACGTTCTCACCAGAAAACAACTTACAGTTAGCGAAAGTGCGTCCGCCTCCGGTCAAGGCCAAGTTGACGCTAGAAGTGGTGAACTTGTACACCTGGGGCATGTGCAAAGTGAAGGTGTCTCCGTTTTTGATGTTTTTGGATCTGGGCATCAGCCACAGCACGGTGGCTTGCCACGAGGGAGTTTCGGGTTTGCTGTCGCTGGAAGCCAGGATTGAGTCGATGCCGGTGAAAACACCAGACACCACTGCGCCCAGGGCCACAGCAAGATATACAAAGAGAGCCACAGAATAGGCTAGCATTTGTAAAAGCGAAGGGAAGGGGTGGGTTAAAAAAGAGTTAAGAAGAAAGGGGGGAACTGCTGTTATATATGTCGGGGAAAATGGAGAGCGCAACTACGGCCATTTGCTGCAAGCGGGAGGGGCGAAGCCCCCAAGAAAGCGGCTTTGTGGTCGGGAATGGTTATAGACTGGATGTGGATTTGCAGCATGCTGTAGCGAAGAGCTAGGCGAACTCGCTCGCAGGGTACTTGCAGCCACTCATGCGGCGCAGGTCTCAGGCTGCGGGCTGCGGGTTGTATGCCGTATGTTCTATAGACCTGCAGCAGCTTACTCATTGGATGCAAAATGCACCGTGTATGCACGACCTCGCACTGTCCATTTGCCCGATTCGCCAGTGGATGGTCCAGTCATGGCGGTTTTGATTGGTTTTGTCTCAGGTACATTCCAACGCTCAGGATGCGTAAAAGCAAGTTTCACCCGTGCGTCGCTTGCGCTGTGATAGGCCGGCTGCACGCAAGGATTTGCCGCCAACGCAGAGGGATCGTCATTTTTTCCGTGGAAGGGGTGGCTCAGTGAAACATAGAATTTTTCACCAGAGATCACAATTGTGAGACAAGCTCTTTGTATGACAATGTGCCGAGGATAGGAGCCGCACTCCGATTCTTCGATTGTGCGCCTAATGTGCTACCGGAGAAATTCCGAATAGAGATTGCATGTTATCACCTCTATAATCGCATAACGCAGAACAAGACCTGGGTGGCATTTCAGATCCGGACGCAAAGCTCGTAGACGAGGATTTCTTTTCTCTCCGCATGAAAAATTCCTCACAGTTTCCACGCTGAAAGCAAAGCATGTTGCGGGCCGCTTGCCGGTGCGGCGGGCAAAGATCACCCGCGTGCTAGAACGTTTCAAGAAAATGCACAAGGCTTCCACATGCATGCAATGGAACACCTCAAGTTTCAGCGGGGTAGATCTGCTACATACCAAATAGTCAAGTGTTGAGATTTAATTCATGGCCTTTCAGCCTGCCTCGGTGGCATTGTGCTCTTGACACCTGCGCACCATTGTTCTGCGGGTCAATTGAGATCATGTCTTTGGGCGAATCGGGCAAATTGCTTCATTGCTCTAACCAAAGGGGGTCCGTATACGCAGCTGTGAGGCCGGAGGCTTGGACAACTGCTGATTTTGCCCGATATTCCCCTTCTACGGCGCCTAGCTGCTTATTGCATGGCAACTGCGATTTCTCGTCTAACAGGCGCTGTGCATTGTGCGATAGCGGGATCGGCTCCGCAGCAGCACCGGCTTCATTCGATGTTCTGGGCTTATCAATTGAGGTGCTTTTCGCTGTTCATTGCCGTTAGAGCGATGACTAACGACGATCTCTGCGCAGCCCGAAAAAAAAGCTTTCGGTATATATACAGCCTGTATATAGCACTCGCTCGCTTAGAAAAAGAAGAAGGCCTCCTGCAGGACGCATATCCAAGCCCTCTCGACCGTAATCCCACCAGGGCAAAGCCTCGAATGCACCGCACGTTGCCCCGTTTCTTCCGCCTGACAGCAACGTTTCGCCCGTCTGATGCAGCAGAGTGCATTAGGAGATTTGTGAGATTTCGGGAAAGTGCATTCCCTCAGCGACGCTTCTGGTTTCGTAATCGCATTACAAATCGAAGCCCTCCTCGACCTCTGTGGCCGGCGCAACGTCGTGAGGCTCAAAAGCAAAAAACCGTCATTCCGGTTCCTCTGCTAGCCGAGGGTTTCCATCGTGCTGCAAAGCAATGCCCCTACCTTGCGTCGCCGAGTGCCGAGCTTTGCATCGACCCTCGGATGTTCCACCCCCACTTGGAAAATACTCAGATCAGCGCTCTACAGGGCTCTGCATTGTCTATGCCACTTGCCACACCTGCTCGTCTACGACGCTTGCTACCTTAATAACCTTTTGACGATGTAGTAGGGCGACGGATTGCAGCGGCCAAGTTAAGCGCCAGTGCATCAAAAGGAGGGCCGGATCGAAAACGCTCAAATACGCAGACAATGTGTCAGTGATTCGGTGCGTTTGTTTCCAAAGTCTCTCTGCGTCGATTTCAGGAAAAGCATGGAACACCTTCGAGCGGCGCAGAAGTTACGTCTTGGCGGATCAAAAAACCACCACCTGAAATGTCACAAACTGGCGCTAATTTTAGCCTCCGCAGGCAATTGGCAAGCTCCAGGTTAGCAATTTGATGAGTAAGCTTCTGGCGACAAGCGCTTGCATGAATCAAGAATGATGGACAGCGTCGAAAAAGGAGTCCCGACGGGCGGCGGCTTTTTGCATGTCCTTCAGTTGCGTTTGCGTTTCTGTAGTGCCGTTTAAATTTCTGGAAAACTGGTCCCTGTCGGCTAGGAGGTATTACGAGGTGAGAAAGAGGATGGCTTTCAGGGTATGATGGTGATGTTTTGGGGAACTTTGTTTTGTATTTTTTCTTATGCCTTCAATTGGCTTACTTGTTTTTTAATTTTTATCCTTTTTTTCTGTTTTTTTATCGCTCAGTCTGTGGTTATGCTGTCTCTCAAGAATGGAGTATCCTCGGATATGAAAGTCTACGATTCAGCAGGACACAAATCCCTGATGCATCGTCAAACCTGCAACTCTTGGACTTGACCGTCTGCAACTTCTCCATTTCTTAAAAACGCAAGCAACATTCCTCTTTGATCAAATCTGCATTGTCCATTCACCTCTCCTCTGCAGATGCAATATTGTTCCACAATCTTTGAAAAAACCGGGATACTCAATTCCAGACGAGGCCGGGCGGCCCGAATGTTTGGTGTGTTAAAGCGGCTGCTGATTTTTCGCTTTAAACTTTGTTTGTGATTCCTGAGTCATCGAGGTAAAACACACATGTAATCGGTCTGGAAGCATAAATTGACATCGGCGCTTGCCAGTGGCCAGGTCCGATCGATATATCCCGTTTTGCCATTGATTTATCCCTTTTTGCAGAATAGCGAGTGGCCGATTGACCAGTCGCTTCAATTGGCGGATCTACTTTTTATTGAGCGCTGGTGGCCGACCGGTCCGAGTTTGATAAATTCATATTATTCAAAACAGAAGGTTGCTTTTTCAGACGGGATCTTTGTGCTCCGTGAAGTGGGTAGTCCTGAATCCAAAATGTCCAATTGAACTTGACCTCGGCCTCGGCCTTCAAGGCTGATATTTTTTTACAAGGGGATTAGTGGAGGTTTCTAATTAGAAGAGGCTGTTCTTTCGATGGAGATACTTTCACATGCGGTTTCTTTTTTCTCTGGTGAGTCTCGTTTTTGGGTTCTCTGTGGCTCTCAGAAACCACATCACCAACGTCACCTCAAAAGTCTGGTGAGTGATTTTTTTTTTTTCCTTCGTTCTTCCCCTGTCAGCTGGAAAGCAGTGTAGATCTCAGGCCCTAATGTAGTTCCAAGAGGATGGTACATCAAACACGGAAAACGCCATGACAAAACCGTGAGCATCATCAGCAGAAGAAAAGGAACCTACATGATTGAAATTCACGCCGATGGCCGTTTAGTCAAACCCTATCCCTCAGATGGACTTATATCTCATTTAGTCAAATGCTTATCAAAAGGTGGACCCAAAGGTCACTTGGTCAAATCCTTATCTTGAGATGGACCAATCGGCCGATGGTCAAATCCCTCCTGAGATGGGTCTATAAATCAATTACTCAGTTACTTAAATGCTTGACAGACCCATTCAGCCTCGCCAAAGATTTATGGGCCAATCGGAAAAATCGGGATATTCAGAGGGCTTATCAGTGCAAGTTTGTTGTTTACTTAATCAACAAACTCTTCAGTCCCACAGCCATCTCCAAATTCCATTGGATCCATAGGACGCCTTTTCCCTCCGAAATCTCCAATTTCCATTGGATCAAGATAACGCTTCTTTCCCAGTCATCCACAAAGTTCCACCACTCTTTACAGTCGTTCCAAACGTCGTCTCCCATTTGATCAACAAAAGGCTTCTTTCCCTACATTTTCAAATGACTCCCATTCATCAATGGACTGAGAATGGTTGAGAGTTGAGAGGAAATGTTCATTTACTAATTTAGTGATATTGCATGCTTGTATTGTCGCCAGCTTGAAGGGCGGTTGCCAAAAACGACCAAACCCAGGAGAGTGGAGGGTAATCGGCGGTGAATTGAAAATCCAAAGGAGGAGGCAGTAGAATTGAATTTGGGGGAGAAGCAGGGGAAACCCAGGAAAGTGGTGGGAGAATCCCCAAAATCGAAGTTCCAATCAACACCACAGTTCCCCCCTCTCTAGTCATTCAAAGGTCTTCCCACACACACATACCTTCCTTCCATCCAAAAATCTCCATTCTCTTCAACCCTCACCTTCTGCTTTCCCTACACCCATCTCCAAATATCTCTATTCTAATGCAGCTAGGCCTCGGCCTCTATACTCTATACCTCCTCCTTGTCGACCTCCTTCTCTGTCTCCCACTCAGTGGCAGTGTGCTGTTTGGAGGCCTTTCTGTCAGCAGCCAAGGTCTGGGCAAACTTGGATCTGGCCCGGATGGCTGGACCCTTCCAGTAAAAGATGTAAATTGGAATCGCAACCATACACGCAATAACTCCAAGAATGGTCGATGCCCACTGTAAGTGTCTCTTTTCTCCAATATTCTGGTACATCGGCGTGGCATACATGATAGCAATACCCGCCAAAAGGTCTCTGGCAAAACCATTACCACCAGTTGCCGAAGCCGAATAAGGCCCGTACGCCGCCACCATGTAGTCGATTGTGGACATGTAAATACTGTAGTTGGCAATGGCAATGCAGCAGGTGAAGATCATGGGTGCTATCCATGGATTGTAGTGGGGACCCATGGAAGTCCAGGCAAAACCGAACAACCCGATGGGCTCCAAGGGCGCAATGAAAAGAAGAATAAGGAGGCGTCGTTCGGCGTACCTGGAGTCCTCACCCTCGTTGTAGATTAACCACTTTTGCCGCCACACATCCGGAAGGTGGACTCCGTATGCAATGAGATACCCAATAATCACAGGCACAAAGGCAAGACCCGCTGCCGTGTGGCCAAAGCCCCATTGCCCGTAAACAAGCGAAAAGGACTCCATGCATACGAAAATCAAGGCGTCCGAGAATCCCGAAAGAAGCGAAAGACAGAGCACAATGGGTTCACGGAGGAACATCTCAAATGGTCTTCTCCAGATCGTGAGCACTTCCTTGATGGACATGTTTCTGCCGTGGATTTCGGAAGGGCCCCAGATGTTGTCGTCTTCGCCCTCTTTTCTGCGTCTCTTGGCCTCTCTGTCGATCAATATCGTGGTTCTGGTTTCCGAGACAAGGAAGAAATGGCAGATTTGCACCACTCCGCCAAAAATCAACTGGATCCAGAAATTCCAGTGCCAGCTGAGGTTGTCTGCCATGATACCGCCGAAAATAGGTCCGATGGAAGAACCGCCCACAGACGAAAGAACCACATACGCCACAGCGTAGCCCTGGTCATTGGGCTCCCACATATCAGCAGTCATACCCAAAGTGACAGAACCACCAGCAGAAGACAAACCACCAAGCGATCTGGCCACAATGATCGAGGCAAAGTTGGGCGCCAAACCTCCCAAAATCTGCCAGATGTTCACAAGGAACAACGACAGCTGCATGATGGGCCATCTTCCGTATTCCTCGGACCAAGGTGCCCATAATTCGCAGCCAAAGGCGTACAAGATCATAAACATCATCTGAGACACTTTGGCCTTGGGCTCGGAAACACCGAAATGCTCCGAGATCTGGAAGATCTGCGAGGGGTAAACCGACGTGTTGAAGTTCATCGACAATTGCACGAAGAAAATCACCGTCAAAATCGTCCATTTCTTGTACCACGGGAACTTGTACCCGAGCTTGTCGTAACAGTCCTTGGGTCTGAGCTCACGGCGGCCGTCCTCGTGCAAAAGACCCGGGAGCTTCTTTTTCTTCCTTCTTTGGGGAAGCGTCATGGGCATGGCGTCCTCGACCATTTCCTGATTGGGCTTTTCAAAACCGTTCATACTCGAAGGACGAGCGGTGTTGGAGGAGCTCTCGCCAGAATGCACCTGGTCGGAAAACTCCACCTGGTACTGCTGGCCCTGTTGCCTTTCTGTCTCCATTCGAGACAAGCGTGTTTCCACGCGGGAGATTTCTCTATCCATGTTGTATTGTGTTCCAACGCAGAGATTGCAAAACAGCAAATTAGGAGTTTCGGCGTGGGGGGCCGGGAGTATTTATACTTGCAATTTTGGCAATGTTACGGAAACGAATAACACGCCGGAAAAGAAAAACATGCTGAAGCGATGTGAAGGCTCGATAATGCACCAGCCTGCGGTTGCTGCCAATTATTGCTCTTGTGTAACGTGAGGCGAGTGCGCCCTTTTTGGGAACTTTTGGCACCGGCAAAATCCTCGGGCTCCTTGTTAATTATTCCGATGCTTCATGGGAATTTGTACCTCGCCAAGCTGTCAAATCCCCACGATATACTGCCAAGTTGTGTCTGAGAGATTTAGCTATATGCGGGTACTGCATGTCACCCGTCCCGCCGCATGCTTACATCACTGCGACAGCAATGAAGAAGTGATCTAGCCTAAGCAGCTGTTTTCTCAGACCTCGAGATTTTGGTCCGCCAGACTCGCAAGAGGGGTTCTACGTGCTGGAGAGTAGCGGGGCTTGCAGGTGTCGGCATGTCTTAGCCCGAGCCCCTCTAGTTTTTCCGAGACAGGGTTCCCCCACCCCGCAGCAAGGCGGGGCTGCGCACCATTGCCCCAACACCCTGCGAGTAATAATCCGCCAAAGTTTATCCGGAGTATGAATCTCAGGATAATAGCTCATTGCACGTTGAGGAGACTATAAACCCTGTGTCTCCGGTGTCATCCGGCTTGGCAGGTCACAGTGTGGGTTTCGGCGGCAGCTAAAGTGCCCGTAGCTTATGAATAAACTGGAAGTTTTCGAAGTTTTTTCACTGTGACGCTGCCATTTGTTTCTTGAACTCCTCTGCTGTCGCCAAATTCCCTCTCCCGCCACAAAATGCCCTTTGGCGACCGCAGCGCCACCTCAGAGTTTCTCGGAACTCCGACCGCACTACACAAAGAACGTCATACACGAAAGTGAGACAACCTTCAGGCTAAGCACATGGCTCAGCCCACGGCGTTAAAAATTCCGACGTTCCATGACTCAAACTTCATACACTCCGAGCTTCTGGGCAAAAGTTTACCACTATGGCCGCTTTCTTGTTCGTGGCCAGAATCGATACTGAACATTAGTATCTCGGTCTCGGTCTCGTTTCTGCCGAGCCATAGGCAAATATGACAGAGAGACGGCTCTGCGTCTGGCGTGATAGTCGTCACTTGGCATATTCACGGATTCCTTTTACCGAGACGCCTAGCGAGGTTTCATTTGTTGGAGAGGGTGGAGAAGTGAAGACAGAACGATGACTTTTTGGATCATGTAATAAATTTCGTGTTCGGCGGTCTCGGCACATTGACGGATCCTTTTTTTCTTGTCGTAGATAACGTGGTGAAGCTATCATCAACACTGACGTCATATTGGGTTAGTTTTTTAGACAGCAGACGTGCGTCTAGAAACACCAATTCAGGGTGGATTTGGGCGGGGTACAGGGTAATCTTTCAGTTTGTAGAAGTTGGAGAAGTTGAAAAATAGATTGGAACTGTGGATTGGAGTTGTGGCATTTTTTGGGTGGAGTGGCGGCTTTGGCTCGTGCATTATTGCTTTTTCTGGAGAGTAAGTTTGGATCCTCTTCAAATGTAGGATCTTATCGGTCCAGCAATACCGGCTGAAAATGGCTTGAAAGCGAATCCAACGTTCTGTCCAGCTTTGAACTTGCACATTAGTTCGAGTGTTCATCGGAGGTTAAGCCATCGAGTTTCTTGCTCGAATTTCCGCTGGTTCCGAAACCAAAACGCTGACAAAGTCCAGAACAAGGCGTGGATCAAAACAGGCTAAGCAATTAACAAGACCAGGGCTTAAGTAGGCTTTATTTTTGGAAAACCTCCATGAGCTCGAAACGCTAAGAGAAAATAAAGCTTCCGTCGTCTCGTATTACTGAGGCTTTCTCGTAATCCATCTGGTCCGACGCAATGGCCCACTTATGGCAAAATGTGATCAAAATGGAAGATAGCAAAAGACCCTTTTAGATCAATAAGACAAGGTAAACAAAAGCAAAAGAACATGAAGTGCGTTTTGGGCTGTCATACTCCAAGACAAAGTAGCCCTCTTAACTTTTCAAGCTTCTAATTTTCATGTAGTAATAGTGAAGTCGAAATGTCACTCACAGAGAATGAGAGTAGAATGTAAACCAGAAAAATGTACTTCTATTCGGTGTATTCGTCACGCTCTTATCTTCTCAACTCAACCGCGCCCATCCATACTCCATCCATTGCTGCCTGGCAATTTCCAGAATTCTGACCCCTGTCAGAAGCAGACCCAAAGTATACCAGTATACAGCTTGAACCCCAGCGCCAGAATCAAATGATCTAAATGGAACTCAGGTGAAGTTCAAACCACCATCGGCAGTGAAGCTCTGGCCCGTGATCCATTTCCTTCTTGGACTAGCCAAAAACGAAATCACATCCGCAATCTCCTCGGTGGTGCCGAACTTCTTCATAAGCATCCCGTTCCGCTGCAATTCCACCACCTCGTCGGCCGTGGCAATTTTCAACTCCTCGGTGCGATCCACAATGGCCTCGAAGAGATCCGTTCTGATTGGTCCAGGACAGTAACAGTTCACCATGATACCGTATTTGGCGAACTCCTTGGCGGCTGTTTGCGTCAAGCTCTTGATACACGCCTTGGACGCGGCGTAGACTCCCACGGTGGCCATACCCTGGTGGGCTAAAGACGACGGAGCGTTGATGATTTTACCCTGGTGATTGGTTCTCTTGAACTCGGCTAAGGCAATCTGCATGCCCCAAAGGCAGCTCTTGACGTTGTTGTCGATCGTCTTCTGGAAGTCCTCTTCGCCCTGAAGCTCAAGTGGAGACGTGATACCGATTCCGGCGTTGTTCACGAGCACGTCCAAGTTGCCCATATCAGCAACGGCTGCCTTTACCGCCGCCTGAAATTTGTGCTTTTTCAGCACATTAGTAGGATAGAATCTGGCAGTGCCCCCTGTCTTCCTCACATGAGAAACAATTTCATAGGCCTCCTCTTCTTTCAGATGAAGATCGAGAATTGCGACATCGAAGCCATCCTCGCTCAATTGAAGAACGGCAGCACGGCCAATTCCTTTGGCACCTCCGGTAATGACTGCTAAGACCATTTTGGTTTTTTTTGTTTTGACGTGATGTTTATCTCGCGAAAGCTGGAGGGTTTTGTACTTCGGAACGGTCGGAGGTACGTCCAGATCAGGTAGGAGCCCTGGTCCACCCAGGGCTCATTCAGACCATTTAACTTTCCCCATTGGGATTTGAGTTTTAGTCCACATATCAAAAAGCTTTTTCGGCGTTGTACATATGCCGGTGAATCATTATGGGGTGATGCGATGCAGATGATCCAGAACAATAGCCGAGAGTGAGCTTTTGAGCCAATGGTATTTGCTGGAAGGCACCCCTGCCATTGTCAGCATCTTATTGTGGAGCCATGCAATGGTCTGCAAAATTATGTGATGAGCATTCGGATTTAGTTTGGGCGGGACAGCAGAGATACCTTTTCTGAAGATGCAGATCCAAGAAATGCAATACTTTCGAAGCGAGCCAATGCCAGCTTCGAAAGGCCGGTTTCAATTGGCTGGGGAGACTCACATTTCTCGATTGGCTGTGAAAGGGGGATATCTCGATTGGCTTTAAGAAGGAGATTTCTCGATTGGCTGCAAAGAGTCAGATTTCTCGGTGGCTTCTCCAACAGCACGATCCTCAAATAGCTTCAATCAGCTCTAGAAACAACTCAAAGGGCCTCCGCTCCTCAAGCAAAAAACTTGGACATGGCCTTCTTCTGCTTCTCGTTACGAGCCTTCGCCATGGCCTTGACGTCGTTCAAACCCTTCAAAACAGCAGCATCGCCCGGCTGCAAGTGGAGCGCAGCCTCAAACGCATCCTTGGCGTTGTCCTCGTCCTTCGCCAAAAGGTAGCCCTGAGCCTTACGGTACCAGGCCTTGGCCAGAAGAGCATCGGTGATTCCGTCAAACTGCAACGCCTGTTCAGCAGCCTTGACGGCGCTTTTGCCATTCTTGTTCTTCGCCGCCGCCAACGAGGCATTGAGGAACAACGACACGCTCAACAGGTTTTTCTCGTCGATCTGTTCCTGGGTCATATCCTCAGGGAAGAAATCCGCAAGATATTCGGTGCCTTTAATGTACTTCTCGTACGCCTTGTCCACACGGCCCTCTTTGAGCAACTTTGTGCCCAAATCCTTGAGAAAACGGGCCGCCTCGAACACCGTTTCGGGCTTTTTCACATCCACCTTATCGTCATCTGCCAAAACCGCCTCATACACATCGCCGGTGCCGTCGTCAGCCACAGCCTGAGTTTCAGGCACGTAATCCTTGGGGAGCTCGCCACAGTCGGCAATTACCCAGTTCTCTACGGGCTTGTCGCTTTCGCCCTTCTCACATCTCTCCAATTGTCTCACCACGGATTTACCCTGGATCACCTCGCCGAAAACGACGTGTTTTCCGTTCAAATGCGGAGTTTCCGTGGTGGTGATGAAGAATTGGGAGCCATTGGTTCCTGGGCCGGCGTTGGCCATGGAAAGAAGGAACGGTCTGTCATGCTGCAATTGAAAGTTCTCGTCTTCGAACTTTTCTCCGTAGATGGATTCGCCACCCGTGCCGTTTCCAGCTGTGAAATCGCCACCCTGACACATGAAGTTTTTGATCACTCTGTGGAATCCCAGGCCTTTGTATGTGAGTTTGTGGCCCAGTGGAGATTCACCTTTTTCACCTGTGCAAAGAGCACGGAAATTCTCTGCTGTTTTGGGAACAACATCGTCGAAAAGCTGGAACACAATGCGGCCTTTGGAAACGCCGTTGGCGGTCAAATCGAAGAAAACTTTGGACATTTTGCTGAGGTGTAGATTGGTGAGGTGTTGATGGATTTGGTCCACCTTATATCGCCCACAATACGGGTCCTGCACCTGCGCATCGAACCTTCTAGCGCTTCTACGCTTCTATTAATTACACCCTGGAGCCTGCCGCAGGCTTCAATCTATCATATCCGCGTGCCGGTGGATGTGCCGGTTTGCCGGTGGGTAAAGCTGTGGAGTTGTTTGAGATCTGGGAAGGCAAGGCGAGAGCTTGGTGCTTGGATTAGACACAACTTCGAGGTCTCAGCAGCGACCTTCACATGAATTGGATTTCAGGGCAGCTTGAGATCTGGGTTACTGAGCTTGATCTTCTTGCAGTTCTCTCATTGTAGACGTTCACACGCCCAGATATGTTTCATGTGTCATGCGTCCTGTAACTTGTCGAGCTTGACAGACCTTCGATATTCTCAAGTTTCACTCACCATGTAGACCTCTGAATCATCCCCAAGCCCTTTGGGCCATAATCGTATAGAAAAACCTTTGTGGGACATCCTCCAGACAGGTAGCTCTTGCGGCTACTCAACCCCCGGTAACCTCGAATCTCTCGACTCTATCTACGCATCAATCACAGCTCGAGATTTCTAGCGGCTTCGGATCCCGAGCCCCAAGGCAACGGTGGCCTCTAGGTCGATCTCTAGCAACGCCGACAGTTTTCAGTTTCAATAGTAGCTCGGCATTCATCTGAGCAGCATCAGGAGCTCGCCTGAGTCTAGGCATCACCGTCAGAGCTAGTGTCTCACGCTGTCAAACCAAGGGTGCGCCATGGCCTCTTTAGCCGTGAGCCGTTCTTGGTGGTCGTAGCGCAAAAGCTTGTCGATAAAATCTAGGAACTCCTCAGTGACCAAGTGCTGGTTGTTCTCGTTGATGAACCGCTTCCAAGGTCTGCGGTTGTAGTAGCCCAAATCCTCATACTCCTCGCTCAAGGTCAAGTTGTACTTCTGAAGGTAGCTGTGGAGGTCGTCCAGGCCCAAGACACGCACAATCTGCACCAACTGGTCGGTGTTGGACTTGCCGTGGAAGAAGGGGTCTTTTTTGAAAACCATAGACGCAAGCATGCAGCCGAAAGACCACATGTCGAGCGAGTAATCGTACAAACGGAAGTCCACGAGCAACTCAGGACCTTTGAAGTACCGGGACGCCACACGCACGTTGTACTCTGTGCCTGGGTGGTAGTACTCGGCCAACCCCCAGTCAATAAGGCGCAACTGCTTCGCGGCATGGTCGATCATCACATTCTGCGGCTTGACATCACGGTGTATTATGCCCATGGAGTGGCAGTAGTCTAAGGCCCGCAAGAGCTCGAACATGTAAAAACGGTTGTCGTAGTCGGTGAAGGTCGGGTACAACGTCCGGAAGTCAGTGTTGTCCACGTACTCAAACACCAAGGCCGGGGTCTTCAGCTGGGGCTCCCGGACCATATCCAAAATGTTGATGATGTTGGGCCCGCCCACTAAGTTCTTGAGAATCAGAATCTCCCGCTTGATCTTCTTCCGCTTGACCGGCTTCAACACCTTGATCACGAGCTTGTCGCCCGTGGTGATGTCCACGCCTAAAAACACCTCCAGGTACTTGCCGCGTCCTAAACGCTTAACAACCTCGTATTTCTCCTGGGAGTTCCATTTGACATTCGTGCTTTCGTAGTCCCAGAACGCCTGGGGCTTGCTGGCCAACGCATCCGTGTAAACACGCGACACAGACAGCACAGACATGGTTTCTGAAGGATTAGACAGGTGCAAATAGTAGCTGAGCAAAACGACTATGAAAAGGCACCAAATGAGCGGGCGGGCTATGTGGGACAAAAGCCTGCGTGATATTTTGGGAAGGTGCTACGAGTCCACTTGGGTGAAGCGCCAAATGGGATGTAGTGAGTTGTTGGTTTTAGTTGATGTTTAAGTCTCGGGGGATAAGCGAGAGTATTGGTTCGCGCACGACAAAGTAAGACAATAGACGAAATGCAGATGAGTTAAATGGAAGAGTGGAGGGGGGGGAAATAGAGTGGAGATTATTGTAGATTTAGTTTGGTTTTGGTTTGGTTTGTTGAGGGGTGTGTATTTATGAGTTCGGGAGGTGGTACAGTGACGCAGTTGTTATATGAATGGGCGTTTCCGAATTAGGGTTTACAATTGGTGGAATCGTTTGGTCTTCGAGATTGGTGACTTTTTGGGTATTTGACGAAGCGTTGACCGTTGATTTTGACCAACTTTTGGCGGTTTGAACGTTGGGATTATTAGTTGATTTGAAAAATTAAATATGTGGGAGCAGGCTAAAGATGCCACAGTTGGAAGATCAAGCTTTTCCACAATTTGAAGATGAAGCGGGATATTTGAATAGTGGATTTGCCTGATTTGAGGGCCTTCCCACCTGAAGATATTTGAGTTTCACATTTGGAGAGCCATCCACATGAGATATATGGATTCTCATTTAAAGACTCTTCCCATAAGGTCCTCTAATTTCACGCTGGGAGACCACCCACTCAAGATCGAACGGATTTGGGGGTTTCTCGGTTTTGGTGACTCTTTCGGTATTGGTATCTTTCGTAGATCGAGTCATTCGATTTACCTTTTCGAGACTCCATTCAAAACCACCACTGGGGTTTTCCCCAATGAACTTCACCGTTCATGATATCAAAGTTCGATATTCCGTCAATCGTTTTCCACCACTTCTGCCATCTAAAGATCCACCCTGCTCTCCCTCTGGAACTCACACCCTCTTCTTTCCAAAAAACCTCTGAGTGTCCCACTTTTCGAATAACCACAAAAGCCGGCTCGGCTCTTCACTGGACAACAATTTCATCTAACCAACCGAATTTCTCGTACCTCGGTCAACCCCTGGAGTTCTGCCGGCAGGCATGCCAATCGACTCCTTGCGGCTATTCTGACCAAAATGCTTCAATGCTGCCCAAGCGCTTAAATTCACCAGGGTCTATTCGCACAAACCCGAGCCAGCATAAAGCCTTGGTTGCACGTACTTGATCGCATACCCACCAGACATATGGCCTGATTATCCATTTCGTGCTGCAGAAGCACGAGCTTTTGTTATGCTTGAGTTGCTTGCAACGGTCTTGGGGCGTCTGCGAGGATTTTTGAATTTCCTGTGGACCTTTGAATCTTCAGTCATTTTCAATAGGGGCTTAGTAAGACATGGTGTCTCACCGAAGAAAAGGAAGCACAAATGGAAGTGGTTGAATGGGGTTTCTGGAATCAGTCAAAATGTTCACTAATCTATCAGACAAGGCAAAAAACAACCCAGAATTCAAAACTGGCGGGCTTTTAACGGCCGGAATGGCTCTGGAAACGTCAGGAGCCGCCTGTGGAGTGACCTGGGGCGCTTACTGAGATCCTATTGTCGGGAATAAAACCTTTCTTCAAGAATAGAACCTTATTAGTTAGGTTTGTCGATCTAGCAGATGAGGTATGCATGTTTCTAAAACCAAGCAATATTTCATAAAAGCTTATTTGTGGTCCAGTGAAATAAGCTCTCTAAATGCATGAAGACTGGCATTTGCATGCTTTTCCCATCTTGATCATCAAACTGCTGTTAAAAAGACGCCTAGCTCTTTTCTGATGCCATGGCTCTAAAGACACTGGTATACCCACATTGTGATCCGAGTCCAAGCTCAATTGACAACTGAGGTATATGACTCTTCAACTTGCCAAAATCAGATCTTCATGTTCCCAAAAGACCCCCCGAGCTTGTCCATAGAGCTCTTTTCCCGCTTCCGTCTCGCCGCAAGCTTACCCTTGGAAACAGAGTCAGCAGCATCCTTGATCGCCTGTCTCTCCGGGTCCTTCTTCACAAGCTTCCGTCCACCACGGTCCAACTCATAGTTGTCCAAGAAGTCGTCAAGCATGTCTTCGAAATCGGGCCTCTCCTTGGCCATGTCAAACGCCTCGTGCTCCTCCATGTACGGATCCTCCTCCTCGAACTTCTTGTTCAACTGCTCGTACCGGTCGTCAAGGAGCGTCAAGCCCTCGGTTCGGAAAAGCGCAGATGACGACATCGAGAACGAAGACGTGTCTGTCATGGCCCCCATTTTCTTTCTCAACTTGTTCTTCAGCTTCTTTTTGCCTGTACTGATCAGGGGAAGTTCGCCCACGACGTCGCCTTCGTCCTCCTCTTCCTCAAACTCGTTGTCGGAGTCCCACTCGTTCACGGTGTTCTTGGTTTCCTTCTTGAACTTCATGAAATCCCTCTCCCAGGCGTTGCTTATCGGAGCAGCCTGTTCGATGTCCTCGGGCGCCTCTCCTTCGTTGTATGGGTTCTCAAGCTCCTCCACGGCGTCCTCGTCGTCGTAGTGATCGTCAAACTCGTCAAGATCCCAGTCGTCGCCCTCGTAGTCCTCATAAAATTCGTCCTCATCTGCGACTTCTCCAGACTTCAACAAATCTAGGAAATCGGCATCTTCCACCTCGCCTTCGCCACCTTCAGCCACGTACGCCTCGTCTTCAAGCGCCTCCAACACCTCCCGGAGCCGTGGGTCCATCTCCGGCTGGAATCCTCGGAGCTCCTCTGGAATATTCTCTTCATCGTCAAAGGCCACTTTTCGCGTGGTTTTCGACGGAAGAACGTCCTTGATGAGCGCCTCAATCAGCTGCTTTTCCTTAGGCTCCTTTCCCGTCTTGGCCTCTATGAAAACGCTGTCTCCACCGCCTCCGATGGGCCTTAAATGTTGCATATAATCGTACTGGGAATCATCGAAAAAGATCCCGTACTGTGCTGCCAAACCCTCATTGGCCCGCATGGCCTGGGTGGCTTCCTTGCCTAGCGTTTCTTCAAGCTCCTTTGTGCTGTATGACTGTTTTCCGGCTTTTCTGGCTCTGAGCTGGGAAAGAGTGCCCTGTTTTTCTGCTCTTTCCTTTTTAGGCACAAGAACATGCTTGGAGGCGTCGTTGTCAAAGTAGAGCGAGTCCTCGTGGGACCTGTGCACCACGTTGAAAGTCTGTGCGTTTTTTTTATCGAATCTCTTGCGGGGCATGTAGGTGGTATGTGGTTTTGGATCAATGAGGACTCATCGCTTTGGTGATGCCGGTGTGCATACAGGGCCACCACGGATAAGGCATGAAATGGGTTATGGATATTATTTTTTTTTTTTTTTGTTGAATTTTAAAGGGGGTTTTTTGTTGAAGTTCGTTTTTCCAGATGCTGCTCATCCTATTTCGTATTGGTGTTCTGGTCGAATGGAGACTGTACTGGTGAAAGGGTGTGTGAATTGAGAGGGTTTGAATCTACCAACTTTTCTTTAAAAAAGCCGCTTTTGTTGATCTGATGGGTATAGATTAATCACACCTCTGATTTCAATGCTGACATTCTTTGTGGGATAGGAGGATAAACGTCACTATAATAGTGGGACCTAGCTATCTAACCAGTGTCTAAAGCGTTAGTCGTACAAATTAAGGCATCAAATTATCTACCAATGTTCTCGAATGTTTAACTCTAATGCGGCTTACTTTTGCTTTTGGCATGCTTCACCCAGATTGACAATGGCGTTAAAGAGACCTTGGCATTTCCCAGCTTGAGTTGATTTGTCTTTTGTTTTTCCATATAACTTTATGAAATGTCTTCTTCGACAAATTTCAAACAGATCTGTGGTCTTGAAGTCCCTGCTTTGAAATTGCCGGACGTTCTGTCCAAAAAAGTATGACAAGGCTCTGTATCCAGTTCTATTATAAAAAATAAGAGAGTAAGAGGTGAACGCAGCCATTGAGTCAGTTAGTGCTGAGACTACATGGAATTCAACATTGGAGAAATCCACTGAATTGTACAGAAATACGACAAACTGATCGATATAATGGGTCAAGTTTCCCGATACAATCAACATTCCCGTCATGCCCAGGAAGAACCGGATGCTCGTTTCTTGGTCACAACGTCAAAACTGTGCAAAGCTCTAGAATCATACGTTTTAAGAACTCAAACTTAGGGGAACAAAAGCCACATGGAACCAAAGCATTCAATTCAATAGAGAATTGAAAGAAGCGACTTGGGACTGTTAAAAAATTCCCGATCGAGGGTTTCCTCCATCTCTGCCTGATCACAGCATTACGAAAATGAGTGTGTAAACATTTTTCAATTTTGTCTAGCCCTTCGTCGAGAAAGTCCGTTTCATCCGTACTCACCAACAATCAGCAAGAGCCGCACACCCTGGGGTTGACAGGTTTCTGCGTGATTCCTGCTTTGTTGTTTTAAGCGAAAAGAGGGGTATGGAGGGGCACTTTGTCAAACTCTGAGTTTTCATCAGTATACTCGACTTCAAGAAGTGTGAATTTAGCGAGATATCCAAAATTTTATTTCAAACAAATTCTACGTTTACCTTGAATCATATTGAGAAAGGGCAGATCTCAAAAGAATACGAACATTCAAAAACAGCTGAGAAAGTCAATCCAGCCACTCTTATCAGCTTGATGGAGTCTGGCAGCAATGACGTAGCGAAAGCCCTAGGCACTAGCCTCGATGCATGCGGACCACGAACACTACGTCAGCAATCAGCAACCAACTCCACAGAACAAAGACGACTTTTCGATCAATATTCTACGGAGTTTATTCGGAGAAATCTCTTGATCCTGAAAATGAAGCATCTCCTCGCTTTAACCTGGCGCCTCCAAAAGTTAATCGCACTTTCACTTCATTGCTGTTTCATTAACACCCACAACATAAGATGCACGGCGGCTGTGGCGCCAGGTAAAAGGCCTCAGCGGAAATCACCAGCTATAAAAAGTCCCAGGTTCCCTTTGTTTTTCGCCAGCTAGCACTATGAAGTTTACCGTGCTCGCTAAGATTGCCGTATTCGCCCTCAACGTTTCTTCTCTTTCTGTGAAAAGAGACGTAAAGAGCCCTAATCTTCTCGAGGAGGACCCATACGATGCGGATGTTGAGGATAATCTTGATGACGAAAAGCGGATATAGATAATCAATTATGTGTGTATCTTGTGTAGCGTGCTTTATGGGTGTCTCACAATTGAGTATGGCGATACAATAAACTTGGTGTACTTTCTGCCGTCGTACTTCTTAAGAAGCATTTTAAATGCATGGTTTTGTCGATTTACTGATACGGCTGGGAGAACGAAATAGCTTTTTTCCCTTGTGGGTACATTTTGGCCTACGACTGAGGAATTGGCTTGGAACAGAAAGAGGAGGAATTTTAAGCGGTCTGAATGCAAGTCTTAAATGCCAGAAGGCCTTTGTTAAACAAATTGCCTGAAAAATTGCGCTTTGTATCTGCAGAGAGCTTTCAATTTTCTCCAGGCCGTGCCCTTTTCAGAATGTATTTCGGTGCCACGGGTGACTAATTTAATTTCTGTTGCTTTCGCTTTTAATGCTTTTGTCGTGGAGTCGTTCTCTATACCGCCTTCCACTTTCCGTAGAGAATATTCATTCAGTTGAAAACCATCTCAAGCTGTTCTATCGGACTTTGAAGTGTGATCTCCAACTACACGCCCCATTTGCGTGTCTCCATGACTTCATTGAGTCTCCAGGCTCCGTGAAATTCAAATTCACTTCTCAAGAAGATAAAGTTCCCTGATCTGGCTCCACTGATGAGATTTCTCAGATCCAGCTCGATTTACACAAACCACCTTATTTGAATCAACCAATTCATTGTCAAACCCCGTCCCCTCTCATACATCATGGTGGCTGCTGCAAACCTCCACTATTCTCTCCCAGTTGCTCCTGGCAACACAAACTACCTCTCCCATTTCAAGCACGGCAACACCAGAAATAAGCCCGTACCAGAGCCCATAAACCTTAAAATCAAAAATAAACGCAAAAACAAACGCCAACGGAAGTGCCACGCAGTAGTAAGAAACGAGACTGAGAACGGACCCGATTTTCTGGCGTCCTTGGCCCCGCAAAACACCTGCTGAAACGATATTTAGGCAGTCAAAAAACTGGTTTGTGCCTGCTAGTGCCAATACCCCACTGGCTATTTCAATAACGTTCTTGTCATGCGTGTAAATTCCTGCAATTGTAGTTCGTCCGAGAAAAAGCACTGCAAAATTCACCAAACCCATGAAAGCCCCAAAACACAAGGCTATCCTTGCAACGCTTTCTGCAGCTTCCGTATTTCCATGACCAACGTAGTGCCCTATTCTGGTGGTAACTGCCACAGACACGGCAAAGGGAATTTGAAAAGCCATGGCTCCAACACTAGCCCCAATGGACTGGGCAGCCAAAGCATTGGTACCGAAAGAGGCAGCCAAAATCGTAAGCACTTCAAACGCCAAGTACTCGGCTTCCACCATAACCACACCAGGAATGGCCAAGCTGAGCATGGGTTTCCAGTTAACGAGTGCTTTTTTCAAGTCCAAGCCGCCCCAGCATTGTTTGCCGTCTACAACCACGCCATACAATAGCAAAGCAAGAGCTGTTACCCAAAAGGACAAAGAAAGGGCAATAGGCGCCCCAAAAAGCCCGAGACCGTATTTGGGGTGGAGCACTAGGAGCCAGTTGAGCAATATATGGATTGGCACCGAAACCAACAAGGCGTAGGTTCCAGCGTTGAAGAGGTTCTGGGCTTGAAAAAAGCGTTTTCCGGTTTCGAAAAACAAAAGACCCGGGCACCCCAAAGTCATGATCCGGAGAAACGTCTGGCACTGCATTGCAAGATCCTCAGATGGCACCATACACTTCAAGAGCAGTCCCGAAAACCACCAGAGCGGAAAAAGCGGGAATATCGTCACCGCCATCATCATCAACGAGCACCTCTGGAAATAAACCCCCACCATAAGCGGTTTTCCTGCTCCAAAAGCCTGGGAACAGAAACTGTCTAGCGAAGTTCCCATGCCCTGGTAAAACGCCAATGCGGTGATATTGAACAGGCATAATGCAAGCGACACAACCGCAAGCTCGTGGGCGCCTAGACGACCGGAAACGAAAACTGTGGTGGTTTGAAGCAAAAACTGGAGAACAAATGTGAGAACCAAGGGAGCCAGAGATCGAGCGATAGCTGTGATTTCGGGCCGTTTTTGTGAAAGCGTGCCATAGTTGTTTTTGTTTTTATTTAGTAGAGGAGATTTTTGTGGCTCCATTATTTGTAGATTTAGGTGGATCAGTGGAAGAAGCTTTCGATTTAAGTCTCGCATATCTGCACGAGGTGCATATTCCAGTCTCGCGCTATCTTAGCGCATGCCTTATTGGGAAGGTAGTACAGCGACGGAATGGAATGGAATAGATAGGAGTTTTCCGGAGGGGCATGCTGGAAATTGCTTTTAGAAGGTTTCAATAAGGCTGCTGGCCTTGAATAATTGCTTTGAGAGTACCATGCCTGTTTCCGGGTAAGGCGTGGTTTTGTGTATCGTTAGCCGTGTTTTTTGTGTATCTTTAGCGCAGGTCAGAAGAACAATTGAAGCAATCCGGCTATACTTGTTAGTATGTGGCGAAAAGTTTGCGTCGTTCCTTGCATTATCTGGCTTTCCGCTGGTCAGCCGTTCCCGCTGATTGGTCCGTGGTGCGCTATGTGAGAAAGGCCATAGTTCCGAAGGACTTCTTTTTTGAGAGAATAAATTATCAATTAAGATTTCGTGGATACTCTTCAGGGCTGTTTTCGAAGCTAGAACGGCTTTTCAAGGTTCCATGGAGGCACCTCGAGCAGGATGGAATATATGTGTGTTTGCATTTTCTGAAACTGGCAGAGAGTGTAAAAGACACCAGCAGGACTGTGATATAAGCAAGTTTGTTTTTAAAGTTTGCCCAGAATGCAAATAGTTCAACTTATGCCTCATCTGGGGAGTGTAAGAATCAAAGCTAGGTGGTAAGTTCTGTACTGCTGAATGCTAGCAAACTTTTTGCTCTCTTCATCGTGAAATGCACAATGTGTTCCGCCCTTCGAGCCTTAAAAAGCACTTTTGACTCACTACCTTTGGATTTTGACATCTCATTTATACCTCCGAGCTCATTCACTCTGGCCTTTGTTGATCAGGGTAGAACGGTGACTTAGAGAGACAACACCCGATTCATTTCCTGATATCCATCACGGGGAAGCATAGGTTTAGAAGTTAACGGCACTTATATTTTATTAGAAATAGGTTAGCAGAGTTTAGAAAAGCCCTGTAGTTTGACCGTGCAATTCCACTTGCTTATTAACACAACTTCTCTGGGGGCTCTTAATTGATAAACTCTCCCTAAGAATCAATGCTCTACTCAAAAACCTTAAAGCAGACGCCGACTCAAAAAAGGCCTTTGAAATAAACTGCTTCGGCTGAATTTTCATTCAAGTCTTTTTTTGTTATCTTCCCGATAGGTCTTTGACAACCTATGACTCGTCTGACAAACTACCTCACTCACCCCTTCAAGGGCTCCTAACCAGAGGCATTCTGGCCGTCTCCGTCATCAAAAAGCAATTTTTGGCCAATCAGGAAAATGCATTTTGTTGACCCTTGTTTTGGTGTGGCTCTTGTGAGAGGTCTGATGCACGTCAAAAGTTTCCTGCGCGTCTGACAGGTCCATGGAGTGACAGATTACCGTTTTATGGCATTGACTCTGATGCTATGATTATGACTCTGACCCCGAATCACCCAAACCATCTAGTTACTCAAGAGTATAGAGTGTAATCGGCTCTTGCAAATGTCAAAGACGCTCTTATCTACATCAGTTCAAGAGCCACACGAGCCGCGCCGTTGCGGCTTGAACTTCATTTGGTCCCTCAAAACAATCCCACTGCCTTGACACAAATAGCAATTTGAAAAAACAATTTAAAAGAACCCTATCAGATCAAATCAAATCACGCTTCCGCGATACTCAATTGCAATCGGTTCCCAACAGACGTTCTTTCGTCAGCGCTATTTATGCGACCATGCCTCACGCTTAAACTCGTCAGGGGCGTATAAAGCCACCAGATTCCTCGAGCTTTGAATCGCCATTTTCAACTATGGGAAAACCTCGGTTCCGAGCTAACACCGAATTGGTCCGCTCGGCGCTTTCCTTCCTCACTGTTATAACATTGGCACACCGCCATTATGGCGATTCTCTGTTTTACCACCGGGACTTTCTCGCGTTGGTAGCAGTTATTCCAGCCTGCGCTGCTCAAAAAGCCCTGAATCCTGCTTTGTTGATCAAAGCCTCCGCTGCAGCTTGGCTTTTCTGGAAGGAATCCATCAATGCGCTTTCCCTGTTGGTATTGGCGCTGGTGGTGGCTGAAATAGTGGTGATCTGGCCCAGCTTCTTCCAAAGTTTTTTCAGTTACGCTACCCTTTCGTTCCTCAACCCGGCCATTGAAAGTGCCTACAAAAACGGCGCTATCAACTATGATGATATTCCTCATAACGCCTTGAAAGTCAGCACCGAAAAATACGCGTGCCAGTTGGAAGCCAATCTCGAGAAGGAAATCACCCCTCGGGGTCTTTTCATCTCCATTCTTCGGTCCTTCCGCTTGAAAGCCGCTTTGTTTGTTTTGGCCCAGATTGGGCAGCGTCTGCTCAAACTTTTGGGTCCAATTCTCATGGTGAAGTTCATTCACTTTGTGGATCAGAGACACAACGGAAAAATGGTTCACTCCTCCCGTGGCCTTTTGCTAGCAGTTGCCATGTTCGTCATATCCATCGTCGAAAGACAGTTGACCACTTTCGACATTTTGGTCTCCGACTCACTTCAAAAAGCCATTCGAACCTCTTTCGAGGCCGCAATATTCAAGAAAATCGTTCGCTTGTCCCGAGAGTCTCGAGAAGAGTACCCTATAAGCAAAGTTGTCACCCTCATGTCTTCGAAACTCATGGACATCAGCTTGGCCCCTGGCATTCTTTTTCAGTTTTTTGCAATGACAGTGGAATTCATCTTTTGCTTGGTTGCACTCTACAAAAGCGTTGGCTCTGCCGTGGTTGGCGGACTCTTTATAGGTGTGGTTCTCATTCCACTCAATAAGCGACTTGTTCGAAACATGGCAAACACCCGCAGAGAGCTTTCGAAAATCACCACACTGCAAACCCAGCGTATCAACGATCTCTTTTCTGCTATTAAAACCGTCAAGCTCTATGCGTGGGAACCGGTGCTTGTGGGTAAGATCTTTGAGATCCACGATAAAGAAGAGCTTTCAGTTTCCCGGAAGTATGACTTGCGCCTGGCCTTCTGCAGTTTTTTCTGGAGTTCACAGCCTTTCTTGATTTCTTTCTCGACGCTTTCGTGGTACAGTTGGGTATCGAAAACTCACCTTTCTGCTGAGGCTCTTTTTCCCATCAAGTCACTTCTCCTGACTGTGGAGCATTTCCTCACAATGGCGCCGATGCTCTGGAATATTTTCTGGCGGTCTTCGACGTCGTTTGCTGAAGTTGCTGCTTTTCTTATGGCGCCCGAGGTCCAGCTGAGCTTTGTGAGTGACGATTCCGAAAGTGCCATTGATATTCGTCAAGCTTCTTTTGGCTGGGCTCCTGGCGGCAAAGTTGCTTTTGAAAGTGTTGATCTACAGGTACAAAAAGGCGAATTTGTCACTGTATCTGGCCAGGTGGGGTCGGGAAAGCTGGCGCTTCTCTCTGCTATTCTTGGTGAGCTTTACCTTAATGGGGGCACCACGGTTCGTAATGGAAGGACCGCTTACGCCAGTCAGAATCCAGTGATTTTTCTCGGGACGCTTCGTGATAACGTGCTTTTTGGACGGCCGTTCAACCAGGTTTTCTACAACGCCGTGCTTTCTGCGTGCCAGTTAGACGAGGATATTCAAAACTTCAAGGACCATGATCGGGTTTCGGTTGGTCTAAATGGAGCAGCACTTTCGGGCGGGCAAAAAGCTCGTATTTCCTTGGCTCGTGCAATCTACTCTGACGCTGATATCTTCATTTTGGACGATGTGCTCAGTGCAGTGGATAATCATGTTAGCGGAGCAATTGTGGAGAGCCTTTTCGGAGCTGAAGGTATTTTGACAGGCAAGACCGTGGTCATGGCCACGAACAATCCTCTGTTGGTGGGAATTGCTCTGAGAGTTGTGCAGCTTGAAAAAGGAGTGATTCTTTCGAATGAAGTGGGAGGGGGAATCCTGAGAGGTTTGAGCCATTTTATGAAATCCGGTGAGCAGACGGCTGAAAAAGCATCTGAATCCAGCTCTGCTGGGTCTTGGAGCAGCCTGGAGTCCACAGACTTCTCTGACTCTGAGTATAACCCACTCAAGGAGCACCTCCTGAAGCTTTCTCCCAACGCTGAGAAAGATGATCTTGAAGACAAAGGAGATGTACTGGACGACGAAAGCCTTGCAAAGCCTGAAAAACTGAAGCAGCCTTCACTCAAAAAAAGTGCCGCTAATCCCTACCTCGACTTCTTCAACACCTTCTCAAAACTACTCGTCGTCTCAGTCTTCTCCCTCCTATTTGCAAAGCAGCTTCTAGATATCTCCGCCGACTACTGGCTCGCCCGCTGGACCGACGAGAGTGCCAATGTTCGGAGAAACTTTGCCCGGTTTGCAGCCCTGGGCATTATCACGGACCTCACGGAGTTTCTCCGAAACTTCCTCGTCCACTCCCGATTCTCCACGGGCGGCAAAAGCAGCTATTTTCGCCGAATGGTTCTCGGCCTCTCGAACGCACCAGCAGTCTTTTTCGACAAGACGCCTGTGGGCACCATTCTATCGCGATTCAACAACGACCTCGAAAGTGTAAGTCTGCTTCCTCGAGACATCTCCAACAAGGCACGGGTGCTTTTGTATAGCGGTTCGTCCCTTGCCGTTCTCGCCTACAACACGCCGTTGGCGCTTCCCCTTTTGCTCCCTGCTTTTGCAGCTTACTGGTACTATCAGAAGGTTTTTGCTTCTGCTCAGAAACAATTCACACGGCTTCTGCTGGCCGCTCAGGCTCCTGGCATTTCCCTGGCCCAGCAGGCATTCACAGGTGCAGAAGTTCTTCGAGCTTTCGGTGCAACGGGCCATTTTGCCCACAGACAACATCTTGACAGTGATTTCAATGTCCAGGCCACCTTACTCGTTCAGACCTTGTACGGGTGGCTCACGGTGCGGACTTCCTTCTACACTGCCTCTGTGGAATTTTTCTGCTGCTTGTACTTTGTTGTCTGGGGCGACAGTGTTTCTGGTGCATTAGTGGCTTTTGTATTTAACTATGCTGGGCTGGCAGCGCAAAGTTTTGGGTCGTTACTTGAGGTCAACTCCAACTGGGCAGCCAAGTTTGTTCCCGTGGAGCAGTGCATTGAATTTGCCAATTTGCCTGGGGAGGCTGGGTCGCCGGTTCTGGTCGAAAAGAAGCCGTTTTTGCACCCAAGCGATATTGTGTTTGAAAACTACTCCGCCACTTACGAGGACGAGGCCCAGCCTGTGCTCAAGAACGTCAATCTCTCGATAAAAGCAGGCCAGAAGGTCGGAGTTGTTGGTCGGACGGGTGCTGGAAAAAGCTCTATTGTGTTGGCGCTTTTCAGAATGCTCAAAAAAACCAGCGGCCGTATTCTCGTGGACGGTGTTAATTTGGAGGAGTTTGACTTGGCCAGCCTTCGCAGCAGCATAGGCATTGTTCCCCAGGACCTGCTTCTTTTCCTGGGCCTGGTTCGGGAAAATATCGATCCTCTTAACGAATACCTGGATGAATCTATTTGGAAAGCTCTCGCTGACGCCAACTTGAAAACGACAATAGAGGATTTGGGAGGCTTGGAAAGTCCCGTCAGCGAAGCAGGGTCAAATTTTTCCGGTGGCCAAAAGCAGCTTTTGTGCTTGGTGAGGGCGCTTCTTAAGGATTCTGGTCTTGTGGTGATGGACGAAGCTACAGCTTCCGTGGACTCCCAGACCGAAGAGCTTGTGCGGGATGCCGTTGCCAGAAATGGCGCCAACAAGACAATTATCAGTATCGCCCATAGAACCAAGACGGTGATGGATCTGGATATGGTTGTGGGATTAGAGAATGGCGAAGTGAGGGAGTACGATGCACCCCAGAAATTATTGGCCAGGAAGGACTCGTTGCTTTACGGGTTGGTGAACCAGGCAGCCTAGCCCTTTCTCGGGATATTATGGTCTTGTTTTGATTATAAAGCTCCACGTTGATGTTCCAGCTGGGAGGGTATGAAGTAGGTAGATTTATGTATGAATTTATGATGTAACTGAAGAAATTCGATTGGCGAGTTTATGTACACCGGCTGAATCCCCTTATTCCTTCTGGGCTGCATTGAACCCGTAGCTTTATATGTGCACCATTGCACGTATGGGGTCTATTCATTTGATCTTGATTCTCTCGATGTAGTCAGCAGTGGTAATTACTCTGCACGTATAAAAACGCTCTTTTTACTTATTGGAGCACCTGGCGGTCTGTTGTGGTCACTACCCAAAAGTAGCTAGAGATCATTTCTCTGAATGACAGCCAAAAGTACAAATGCAGTGAAGAATGCAATATAATCTATATGGCAGGAGTAGCTTCTGGGCTGAATAGAGACGGAAGCTTGTTTGTCATTTACGTTCATAACCTGATTTTGGCTCTTAGAAGTTGACGTCGTTCTCGATTTGGTTTTCTTTCCATCTGTCATTTTGGGTCTTGAGATCAACCTCTGGAAAACACGTAAAGGGCGGAATCCTTGGTGCTTAAAAACACTCTGTACGGGCTAAACCCCTTCGGAAGCGGAATCTCGAGCTTGTCGCTATTCCCGAGCCGAATACCTGGGTTCTTATTAATGAGCACAAAGACCCCGTCCTCAAACGAAGTATCAACTTTTGGCGAAAGCTGCGGAGAGCTGAAAACAAGCAAAAAGTCTCCGTCTTCGAGCTTTTTTGAAGATACGGCTATTTCCATAGCCTCATTTGAAACCGCTGGTTTCTTTACACTAGGTACCTCAGAGACAGCTTTCTTTGGTGCACCTCGTGGTTCCAACGACATCTCGCCAACCTCCTCAATCAACGGCCGGCTCTTCTTTCCGCCGATATCCATCAAGCTGGGAAGCTCCTCTTCTTGCTCAGTTTCGGGTTCCAACTCCTCTAAAAGCCCAAGCACCTCGTTTTGCTTCAACTCTTGCATTTTGCGCTGGAGCCCTCCACTTAGCTCCTCCAGAGAAACCTCCGTTTTCAGAAGTTCACCTTTACTAAGCATCTTGGGCACGCTGTAGCTGCGATCTAGCACTATGCCATGCATTAGCTCCACGGACTCAATGCACCATTCAATCACAATAAGTCGGAGGTCGTTGTTCACTTGTACCCACGAAAAGCACTCTGTGTTAATGCAGCAGTCGTATACAAGCGAGGGGACGCCTTTCTTGTCTTTGTCTGTTTTTTCTGGAGAAACTATAAGTGGGACCTCCCACTCGTTTTTGACAATCAAGGGAAAAACCTCTTCGGGGACGAAGTCGCCCTTGGGTTTGGGGACCTGCGGGTCATGGCAGATATTCAAGAACACCTTTGTGGAGAAGGCGTGTTTGGCATTTCCTTCGACGATTCTTGTTTTGACAACGAAACCGCCTGTGGGGTCCAATGTCACTGGTTTTTCGTCCATGGGAAGGGAATTATATGATGATGTACCTTTTGAATTTGTTTTGGGTGAATTGCCACTGATGGGGATTCAATTGTTGTCAGTGAAGAAGTATTTGTTCTTCTCAAATGCTGATGACTTCAGTACTTCAAAAACCAACTTCTTCAGACCAATTGAAGGCACTTGTTCGTATTCCAGCAATCGATCTTTCGGGAATCAATCATTCAACCGTCTCAGGCTCAACCAATACCAATCTCTTCAATCTCTTCAGTCTCACTTCAGTACCAACCAAGTACTCCCAAAGTCCCTTTTTTTTATTCCAGAAATCAGTTCTTCCAACTAAATCAGAATCAGCCTTCCACTCCTATGCAAATTATCCGTCCAGTGCCAATTATTGACCAACTCGGTGAGCTCGCTTGCTAATGCCGAGACTAGCTGACTGTCAGTATGAGATGACTACTTTTTGAGTCAGCGCGACTCATGAGTCGAGGTTTTTTCTACCACCCCAGAAACTGTTTCGGACTATAAATACCCCCACGTCCCGCCGCTTTTTCAAACCATTTGTCTCGTTTTTTTCCACCATGAATGTGCTCGTGTACCTGGGTCGGGGCACCACGCAAGAACTGGTCAAACACACCGTGGAGCTGCTCAGACTCCATCTTTCTCCCCACTATGCTGTGGTGACCGTGTCTGAACAATCAGCTATAAACGACCCCTGGCCGTTCAAAACTCTGATGTTTGTGGTTCCCGGAGGCGCCGATTTGCCGTACTGTGATGTTTTGAACGGCGCCGGCAACAACAAAATCACCCAGTTCGTGAAACAGGGCGGCCGGTATTTGGGTTTTTGTGCTGGTGGCTACTACGGTGCAAAACGGTGTGAATTTGAAGAAGGCGATCCGACAATGGAAGTCAGCGGGCCCAGAGAGCTTGGGTTTTTTCCCGGAACAGCCCGGGGCTGTGTGTACAAGGGTTTTGAATACGACTCCCATGGAGGCAGCAGGGCAGTTACCATGGACGTAAACACCGCAGCATTGCCCCTGAGCCCGGCAAAAGTCACCTCCTATTACAACGGCGGTGGGCTTTTTGTGGATGCGCTGAAACAGCGGAATGTGGAGATTCTTGCAAAGTACGAGACTCCTACTGATATCGAAGACACAGATTTGGCTGCTGGCGTGTATTGCAAAGTGGGCCAGGGGTGTGCTGTGCTTTTCGGCACCCACCCTGAGTTTCTGCCCCTGAATATGAAAGCTGGCGACGACGAGCACTTTGCTCTGGTGGTGGAACAAATCGAAGCAAATGAGCATGAGCGGAGGCTCTTTTTGCGTTCTGTCTTGGACAAAATGGGCTTGAAGACGAATGGCGACGTTGACGCTTCCATTCCCCGCCTTACGCCCATCTTTCTCTCGTCCCTGATCGACCCCAGCGTCGCCAGAAACCTTCTTTCCACGCTCCAGGAAAAAATGGACTTCGTGGCTCCCAACACTTTCGAAGATAACAACGACACGTTTGTGATTCACGACGAGAACGATTCTGATGTCACTGAGGATACCTCTATGGACGGCGAGCCGTCATTTGACCAGGTGGTTTCTGCGCCCAAGCACATTAAATTCTTCACTTCTGGAGCCTTCCCCAGCACCAGCCAGACCCCTTATTTCAACATGGGCCAGTACTTCGAAGAACTCCAACTGCTCCATACCGCCAATGATCGGTCTGTAGGCCAGATTGGCCTGCTTCTAGCATACGGCGAAGTGGTGACTTCCACAAATACCCTTCTTGACAAGAACCCCAATTGGCTCGAGCACCTTCCCCATGGGCTCACCTTTACTGCAACAGCGCAAATAGCCGGAAGAGGCCGTGGCGGAAACGTCTGGATCAACCCCCAAGGCGTTATGGCCACGTCCATTTTGTTCAGACTCCCTCCAAATGAGTCCAACAGCTCCATCATCGTGACCCTCCAATACTTGTGTGCGCTAGCACTTATTGAATCCATATTGGGCTATGGGCTGGCGGTCCAGGGCCAGGGCCTGGGCTATGAGGACATGCCGTTGAAGCTCAAATGGCCCAATGACATGTATGCGTTGAAACCAGAGTTTTATAATCGGATTGATGACAAAGACGACGTCAGCAGCACGGTGGAGGGCGACGACGAGAAGTGGGCCAAAGTCTCGGGCTCCTTGATCAACTCCCAGTTCTTGAACGGCCGTTTCCACCTTGTCTGGGGTGGAGGCGTGAATGTGTCCAACGAGGCGCCCACAACTTCGCTCAATCGTGTTTTGGCCAGGCTTAACGAATTGAGAAAAGCAAAGGGCTTGTCCGAGCTTCCGCTCTATGAGCACGAGAAACTCCTCGCCAAGGTGGCCTTTAACATGGAGCAGTTTTACAACGTGTTCCAGAAATCCGGTTTGCAGCCATTCTTGCCGCTCTACTATAAAAGATGGTTCCATCTGAATCAACGTGTACGCTTGGACGCCAATGGTGACGGTAATGTCAGAGACTGTGTGATTCGGGGTATCACTAGCGATTATGGGCTCTTGGTCGCTGAGGATGTGAGAAACCACGAGAAGTTGGAGTTGCAGCCAGACGGCAATTCTTTTGACATTTTCAAGGGCCTTGTCTACAAGAAGAGGACGTGAGGTCCTGGCCTTGATGATGGGCATGTGATATCTTTATAGAGTGATAGATTTCTTCGTTTTGGCTTGAGTGCTCATGGAACGATCATGTTTCTTCATACCTATTTGTGAGGGCCCTTGGCGAGAGCATCAGGCCCTTTAGTGAATCGCTTCTGGATCCATGAATACTGCCCGACGAGTGTTCTTGGGAAGTTGGAATGAATTATCATACCTTTGTAAAAGTTTATAACTCATCTTTCAGCCGGTGCTCCTGAATGCCGCTTCTTTCTGATGAGATCATGAGTTTATCGGTCGCCGAGTCAAGGTATCGTTGTGAGATACACCTTTGGTCAGTTACTTGCTTGAAATCGAATTTCCATGGCTGAGGTCGTCCATTTGAGAAAAAGCTCGCCTATTTGTTTCTAGTTTGCAGCGCCCACCCTCTGATTTGAATAGGCTCGAGCTCAGCAAAATCCTAAGCTTTCACTCTCCATTTTCCCTAATTCCACTTTCTTCTTTCGTCTCATTCGCCTAAGCAGTAAATACTTTTTAAGTAGACATAGCAGCTTCCTGGTCAACGCTTGTCTTTCAAAAGTAGACTAACGCCCCACCAGCTCCCCATATTTAGCGGGCTCTTGCGCAAAATGCATTGCATAAAATCGTTGGATCTCACCTTCTCCCACGACCCTTTTTCTCTTCATATCACGAATATCGATATCTTCCAAAATAGCAAGTGCAATTCAACCCTGGAAAATGCACAGAGGCCACTATCTACTTTAGCCTGCTTGTACTCATTGATAACAGATGCTTGTCTTATGGCCTTGCACAAATCTTGTAGTTCAAAATTCGAGTACTGTGAGGGATTGATTTCCAAGGCAATCATGCCCATTATCCAATCATCCGTAAAACCATGATTCCTCTTGTATCGTGTTCAAGCATCTTTGTCTCTGGGTAATTCAGCATATAGCCTCAATTGAGCAACTTCTCTTCCTTCTTTATTATTCAAACCAACGTCAAGAATAAATCTGAGATGATCAAGTGGACCAGTCCGCATCATCCTTTGTTGAATCTGCAGAACAAGTTCCAAGAACTGCGTGATCAGTATACAAAAAGTGTTTAAACATGAGGTCTCGATAATTCTCGTCGGATATCTCTAAGTAAAATGACTTGACTGGCTCATCCGGACCAGAATGGGTAATCAAACCTTTTAAGTAGTGGACAAGACTGTTATTAGATGAATACACTCAACTCGTGAAATCAGCGTCAAGGCTGCAGGGTCCATCAAAAACTGTGGGAAGGATTAACTCTGATTTAGTATTCAAAACCTGTTGAATCTCCAAGCTTACATGATCGAACAGCACATGGTAATGATTGACTGAGGAAGAATAATAAAAATGTAGGAAGAGCCTCCTAGACTATACAGACTAGCAGAAGTATATCGACACTGAACCATAGATTGGGATCAATTTGATAAGATCTAGAAAGGGTCTCTGATGAACGTCCTGTAGACAAGGTTCGACTCTGGGCCAGTCTTGCTTACTTAAATCTCCTATATAAGTCCTCCTCTTGCCTTTTATGACGTTACATTGAAAAACCCAGTTTATTTTTTATTATTCACTTTGATACTTTGTCCCACCTACGATTATCCATGATCTACTTTCGTACTATGTGTGGTCCTGTATATAAGTCTAGAGTGAAGAAACTCCCTAATTTTCGTAGGAATCTTATCATACTTCTTCAACATTAACGTGCTAGTCTGTCCAATCTGAAAGACTCTACACTAGCTTGATTGTGACTCCAAAAGTTTTGCACGTGAGTGGGTCACGTGCGTTAGTCTAACACCCTGGTAGTCTCTCCGTTTCGGAGGCATCAAAGAACACACTAGAGTGGAAAATAAAACTCTATATTTCTCAAATCAGATTCATGGATAAAAAATTCAAACATCATAAAATGGCATTTTCTGACCGCTCGTCGTGGCTGGTTGCAGCTGCATCCATAGCGGCATTGTGAGGACTGAGACCGCCAAGGATGTCAACATCTCCGAAAACTCACCATTCAGAAGTTGCCAAGTTTCAAAAGGATTTCAATAAATAGACTGGCTACATGGTTTTGTCTTTTGGTTATGAGATAGCGAGTAATTGTGTGAGTGGAGGCAATGGGCTCATTCTAAAAACCTGTTGAATATAAAATTTTCTTTCGTATCTCCTCAAATCTAGATCTTGCTCGGCCATCAATGAACCAGGGGTTAAGGTATTCTGCTCGAAATATCTATGCTTGAAATATCTATGCTCGAAATATCTATACATGGATACCTATAACGGAATCATAAAGAGCATCAATGCAACCAATGATCGTCAGCCTCGGTTTTACGAGATATCAATCCTCGCAAGAGGTCAAAAAACTGTGATCTATTCTGAATAGATCACCATCTCACTATTGGTTCTCCACTGAGCTACAAGCTCATCATCAGAAAACTACTCAAAAGAACCCCAGCCCAAAGTTCTCCAGTCCGATCATGGACGCGTGAGTTCGCTATAGGGTTAAAATAGTAGCTCATTTCTGGGCAGACGAGCAGGCAGGGAACACAATAGAACAAGTCTTGTACAAATCTTAAACAAACGAGCCACGGCTTTCCTGCTCGTTATATCTTGGAAATCAGCTTTGAATAATTGTCAATGGCTATTCCATCCTCTTCAGACAAATGCTTCCCGTGGCCAGGCAAATAGTCGTAAGCTGCTTGACCCCGGTGGTCTTTCTTTATCAGCTACTTAACCGTATCTTCTGGCTGGGGCTAAATGAACGGTCGGTTGTCGGCATGGGCTTGAACTTCATGGTCAACTTCTCCCCGGTTTTCATATGGCTTTTGATATTCAAGAATGCTGGTTTGATCCCAAAGGATATCCGTCCTACGATCCATGTCTCCTTGGCTCACCGCATGGATACGGCCATGTTTGAAGTTGGGGAGAACCCCATCACTTCGTACCTCTCCTTGGGCATTTTGACCGTTTCAGCTTGGATCTTATACATAAAGATCTATAAAGAGTCTGTCAACGGGACAGACACTCAACCAAACGCTTCTTTGCCGTCGTCGTCACGATTTTCTGAAGACTTTGAAATGGTCGACTACAATAATCCAGAACCGACCCTACATCCATTTCCTCCGATAAAGACCGTGCATACTTTTCCTCCAATAAATTTCCAGGATCATCCCAAAATTGGCTCATTGCCTTACCTTCCTAGGCTCACACAGCACGATATTATTCATCATGCTGTAGTCGTCAATAAGCGTCTCAAACAAAACACACTTGGACCGAAGATAGGTCGGCCATTCAACTGTTGGCCATTGGCTTCCCCGGCTCTTCTTGCAGCCTCCTGGCTTTTACTAAATTTTGATCAGTTGCTTGCAGAACCCATTACGGAATTCAGAGACTCCGTCTCTTGGTTCAGCTACGTTATTGGCCATTTCTGTGTGCCTCTCTTCACTGCCATCTGGCTCTATGTGTTTCACGCTCCAGGCGCTTTGAAGTGCTTTGGTTTGGCCTTGGGTGCCCAAAATATAGCGGGCGTCCTCACCCACCTTGTCTTTCCCACCGCCCCGCCTTGGTTCATTCACAAAAATGGGGACGATGCTGAAGCAAACTACGACACTTTGGGCTACGCAGCGGGACTAACAAGAGCCAAATTTTCCACAGGCACACATATAGTGACTGAGGGATTCCACAAATCTCCAATTGTGTTCGGAGCAGTTCCTTCTTTGCACTCAGCAATGGCAGTGCTATGCTTTTTCTTTGTGTGCTACTATTCGAGGTGGACATCTGCTAAACTAACTCTCCTAGCATTCGTTTTTTGCCAGTGGTGGGCCACCATATACTTGGATCACCACTGGCGCATTGACCTTTTTGTGGGGCTACTTTACTCCATAGCCTCGTACACTGTGTTCAGTAAATGGATGATTCCTCGAGTGGACCATGCGTTCGCTGAAGCCCGCCTAAATCATGATTTTAGCAAGGGATCCACCATGGGAATGCGTGTTTTTCGTAATACCAAGCTCCAAAACTTTTTTGACCCAATGGCTTGAGTCTATGATTTGGACATAGACCGGAGCTTAATTTGCTGCACCTAGCAACAAAATACTACGGATCGTGGTATGTTATATTTTGCTGCATTATGTAGCCGTACGGCTCATAAAATGAAAATTAGTAGTAGGGCTTCAGCAAAAGGCACGATTCTAGACTTAAAGTAAGTCACGCTCTCAAAGAAATTCCGGGTTCATGAATATCCGCTAAAACTAATTACCTAGTTTGAGTTTATTATATGAAAAGATGCCCAATGAGGGGGAATATGAAGATGTGCTGAGGAGCACCTTGGAGCAAGATTCACTGTAAAGTTGCTTTTGTCGTTTACACTCAAATATGCAGTTTAATATAATACTCCTCGTACAATTAAGAAAGATCATGACTCCAATTTGCCCAGAATTGAATGAGGAATAATCAAATCAGAGCTTTAACCTGCCTCGGTATTTCCCTACCATTGTAGCTTTTGAGAAACAATGAAAGTGGTTTGAGCGAGCTTTTTGGTTCTCATTGGATAGCCAAGAGTCAAAGGGCAATTGTATGTGGGGTTGTGAAAGATTGCTCTTTCATTTTCATTAAATAGCCAAAAGCCTACTAAAACAATTCCTGGAGTTTCCGATTCTTTACCAGTTTTCTCTCCTAAGACTTCAAATGACTCGAGCTCATGTTTCGGCTTAATCGGCAGATTTGGCATCAAAATACAGTAAATGCTTTGCTGTAACCTTCAAGCATAAAATTGATCGAAACAATTAATGTGCGGTGTTATTTCCGTCTTGGCGTTCGAATACAATAGTCAAAATATTTTCTAGCTATGAGTATCACAATGGGATTTCCTTAGCGAGAAGTACTCATCTTGGGGTGAGCTTCAAGTATAAATGTCATGAAACTCTGGCATTAAATCAAAAATTCAAAAGAGAAAAGGCACAGATTAATAGTTCAAAAAACGATCATAATGCAGAACTTATTGTCAGCTACAGTCTTTGCTTTATTCATGTTAACCCAAATAGTGGCGGGCCTGGATGGTCGTGAGCCCTATGGAGAAAGGTTGCTCAGAATGATTTCGTGCAACTATAATATCCATGATGGGAGTCGTGGAGATGTTAAGTTACCGGAAATGGATGACTTGTTGAACAAATACGGAATCAATGATGATGTCGTCAAAGAGTATCACACATTAACTACGCTCAACCATGTCTACAACATAACATACTTGCTAGAGGAGGCATTGGACAACGATAATGACGGTGATGCTGTATACCTTTATCACAAATTCTTGTATGCTGGTAGTAATGACACCACCAAATTAAATGGTGACCTGCCACTTGTGCAAGATATCCGTGAAATAGTCAGAAATCTAGTTGCAGAGGGTGAGAAAGGGTTACAAAAGTTGGACAGATTAAAATATTCTACTGCAGTTCCTGTAATTTCAAGGCTTTATTCCACGGAGAATATCGAAGAGGTTGAGAAAGCAGACAAGCGTACATGGACAGAGACCAGATGTGACACCAGGCACACAGCTCCTAGATCAAGGTGTCGTCTGCTTATTAACGCTATAAGCTCTGATTGGTCAACAAAGTCTGGCGGTCCAAGGCATTTGGAATATAATGGATGCTTTGTATCGTGGAGCAGAGATCTGACCTTCACAGTGAATATGTTAGCTCCTGCTGCTAATCAGTGTATGAGAAGTTGTGACAATGCTCAAATTTCTTGTCTCGTGAGAAACGTTTTATTGAGCAGTACTTATGTCACCCAATGCTTGAGCGGAAGGGCGACTAATTGTCGATAAACATGCCCTTAAAAGGAAAGTAATATGAATTGAAAAATGAATTGAAAAAAATTTGAAAAAAATTTGAAAAAAAAAGTACATATATATAATTGAATATATTAGTACTACAAAAAGGTAGGTAATCATTAATACGATGGTGGCTTCAGCAGACGCAAAGACTCATTAGTTGACAGAGAAACTTTATGAGAGGGTATATACACCAATATTTCAAATCACAACACTGAGTGAACATGGTGGCCCGTGATTCTCCTCTATAGATTACTCCAAATCAGAGAATCTCTGAGTGCGGATTATATAGTCAAAAGCTATGAATCAATCATAATTAATCTCACTTGAATCACGTTGATATGGACCAGAAGAATGTGAGGACCATTACAATTGGTTAAATAGGCAAATATAACTAGCTTAAAGGTCGCACCATTCTTTCTTGGCTTGCAACCTATGCAAAAATTCGCAATCCAGCAGTTCGTCTACAACAGAAAAACGAGTCGATTGAAGTTCAAAAAGACAACCAGTTTGAGATATAACTTTTTGTATCTTGCTTTCCTCGCTTTTCTTTTTTTTTTACAACTATATCTAGATTTTTGGGGCCAAAAAAGATTTCACACTAATTGTGCACTGCAGCATCACCACGAGAAAAACCAGAAACTACGCGATATCAACAGATCAGATCCGACTGCTTTACAAAAAACCTTACTACAAATCATCCACCTCAATACAAGGCATAGCCCCAAAACCACCCCCACTATAAATGAACCCAAATTTTTCACTTGAAAGTCTATAAAATTTGAAATCTCCATACAAAGCGATCCTTACATCTTATCGCCATGAAAGTACACATACGAAACTGGCACGGAGTGGCTACGTGGCACTGGAGAGCAGCCCACAGTGAAGGTGGCGACGAGCTCTGTGGAATTTGCCGTGTTCCATTCGACGGCACGTGCCCCAACTGCAAATATCCCGGTGACGACTGTCCCCTAGTATTGGGTAAAGGATGTACCCACAACTTCCACCTCCACTGCATCCACCAATGGCTCGAGCAGGAGCTGTCACGGGGTCTTTGCCCAATGTGTAGGCAGATGTTTACAGCACAGACGGTGGAGGGGGTGGGGACAGAAAAGGCGTTGGAGGAATTGAGAGTATTGGTAGAAAGACACCAGGCACGAGAAGCTATGGAGGATTGAGAAATGATTAAGAGGGAGGATTTGGGTAGAGAGATGCGCCAGAGAAATAAATGACCGAGGAGTCGTGGTCGAAGGCCGCTGTGCTTGCAACTAGAACGTGGCACTGTCCACAACCCATTCCAAAAGGATTGAAGGTTTAACTCACGCAAGGCTTCAAGCAGCTACAACTCGAAAGATTTCTAGATGTGTGGGAGGAATATTCCAAGCGCTACACTAGGTATTATCCTTCCGTGGGTCTATAGCATCAACGAAGGAGCAGCACCAAAGGAAGGTGATGACCAAAAAAGCAAAACCACACATACCTACACAAATCCAAAGATTCAAAGAACCCCATAAAGTCCCTTAGCAAAAGAAAGAGAAACATAATTGGCAGCACGCCCACGGTCCCAGTATACTCTATTGGTATGTACAGTGCGACAAGACTTTTTCAGACCACACTCTTCCATGTTCAGACTCACGATAGCACCGCTTACGCTGGCGCTCAGGAGGTCCGTTCTTCCAACTTCCCGCATTGCATTAAAACGTCAATTCGTGGCGACACCATTATTGCGTGGAACTTTCAAGGAGCAGCCCATTCTCACGGACCCATCCACTCCTCCCAAGAACCCATCTGAACCCCCACAAGAGCAAGGAAACGACAGAGAGGACAAGAGCAAGAAAATCTTCATACCCGAAGAATTGGAGGCCGCTCGGCTTGCACGTTTGGCCAATCTCGGCTGGCTCGCCAACCTCCCCGAAAAGTGGATCCCATACGCTGAACTCATGCGGCTAGAAAAGCCCGTGGGCACGCTTCTCTTGCTAGCACCGTGCTTCTGGGCTATTACCATGGGCGCCTACTCTATTGAAGCACCATTGACCACCACTGCCCCCGTAATTGCCTTGTTTTCAATTGGTGCTTTGGTTATGAGAGGTGCAGGCTGCACCATCAATGATATCTGGGACAGAGACTTGGATAACCAAGTCGCCCGGACTGTCGAGAGGCCAATTGCCAGTGGCAGGGTCTCTGTGCCTCAGGCGGTGGGCTGGTTGGCAGTGCAGTGCTTTGCAGGTTTGGCTGTTCTTCTTTCGCTTCCATTCGAGTGTTTCTACTTGGGCGCCCTTTCGCTCCCTTTTGTCGCCGCTTACCCACTTTTCAAAAGATACACCTACTATCCCCAGGCAATGCTCTCGATCACGTTTGCATGGGGCTGCTTGCTTGGATTTCCAGCTGTTGGTGCTCCACTTAATCCTTTGGTCGTCGCTCCCTTATTTGCTTCGAAATGGCTCTGGTGCATGATCTACGACACTGTCTACGCACACCAGGATAAAGTCTACGATATAAATGCTGGCATTAAGTCCACTGCCTTGGCGTGGGGTGACAAAAGTAAGCCTATCATGTATCTGATGGGAGTTTTGCAGGCGGCCACGTTCTTGACAGCTGGGTTTATGAACTCTATGGGTCCATTCTTTTACCTCTCGGCTGCTTGGGGATTTCAAAGGCTTTTCAGACAACTCAAGAACGTCAACTTGGACGATCCAAAGAGCTGCTGGGCCATGTTCACCGGAAACATCCGTACGGGCTACATTTTCTGGTTTGGCATGGTCATTGACTATCTTTTGTTGCTTCTTGGGGTTCTATAATCAGGCGTCTGCTTTATCCGCCTCCTCTAATAAGCTTTTGTAGCTGGCATGCAAATCGTCGTAAACTTTTCCTGTAAGCTTCAGGTCCAACCGGTGGAGAATCTTGATCATATCCATGTCTATCTTCTTGATTTCTGTCCTGACCAAGACATCTGTCAAGTAGTCGTCAAGAAATGCTATGGGCAAGTCGGAAGGCATGAGTTGGAGAAGCTCGGGCGGACTGAAGTACGATCCAAATACATTCACCAAATGCCTCACACCTTCATGTCTGGGAAGGGGATCCTCGTAAAGCAAATAACTTTCGAGCATCCGCTTCATGCTATTTTTGATATCTTGTTCTGGTCGTAATGTGTAGCGTTTGCAAAGGTTGGACACCAAGGAGGCAACGTATGAAGGCTCCTTGGGCATTGGCGCTTCTTCGTAAACTGCGAGCCAATCAGCTGTTTTGTGGTCTCCACGAGAGAGACATTCGTCGAGACACTTTCCTCTCTGAGCTTCATAAAAAATGGTGTGGAGGTATTTCATGGCTTCGTTGGTCTCGAAGGAGACATCTGGAAGCGGATCGTTGTATAGACACAAGCAAAGGAGTAACTCGTATATCTTGCAATAAAGAGCGACAAGTGCTTTACACTGACTGCGTGGCCCATGAATGGCCAAGTAGTCTATCAAGTAGATGCTGGGAACATGGCCGCTGGAAAGATCTTGCTCGAATTTAAAGGTCGAGAGAAGTATATCTAGATTGACGTACTCCTCGGCAAACAGCTCATGCTGCCGCAGAAGATACTCTAGCTGTTCTGTCAAAAGTTCTCTCACGAGGGTAGTGTCGAGTTCCTCTTTTTCTTTGATGCTGTCGGACAAAGACTGCTCGATGAACTCCACCTTCAAAGAGGAAAATCCAGCATCTAAGTCGTGAAGCTTGGAGTACTCCTCAAGGATATGTTTGTGGGTGGCCTTGTGCTTACCGTTCTTGTTTGCCTCGAGGAAGGCGAGACCCTGTTTGGGAAACAACTTAAGAAGCTCCAAAAGGTTTTTGTTGTACTGTTCACTGTCCTCAAAATTTTCCTTTAGTTGCGTGACAATAGTTTCAACCAAATCGATGGTGAACCCATCTTTGGTGGCAGTGCCATCCTCCAGAACGACAAGGCCCTCTTCTTCGATGCGCTTATCGAGTATTTTGAAAGCAAGGAAAGTGATATCTTGAGCTGTTTCATCCAAGCTTTTGTCTCCTTTCTGCTGCAAAAGCATGATGTGTAATTTGACCAAGGACCAGCCTTTTTCGTCAATCACCCGGAGGATCATCTCATTGAAGGGATGATTTGTGCACCAAATGTCTTTTTCTTCATCTGCTAAGTCGACTGTCAGCTTGAGCGTTGATCTCTGGTATATCAAGACACGCAAGGCCACGAAAAGGGCGGATTCCTTGTCACTTGTGTTGTAGACAGACTGAAGGAACGAGTTCCGGACATCTTCAGAAACCTGCAATGGCCTGAAATGGTCAAGCACACGCCAAACCACCCTCTCCAACAAAAGCCCGTGGTACACATCCTTATCGAGATCCTCGAATAAGTACAAGAAGATTCTGGGGTCGAACGTCTTGGATGCGGCCAAAAACTTGTCAGAGCCTGTCACAAGCAAAAAAACCACATGAAGAAGCCTGAGCACTCCAGCCTCATTCTCAAGCGTCTCGACTTGTATCTCCCAATTGGATTCCTCGTCCAAAGAGTCAATCACAGCCTTCAACTTCAAAAACATCGGACTCTCGTCACACATGTAGAAGAGCGAGTTTTCGTTATAGAGCACCACATTCGCAGGCTGTAGAGATACATAGGGCTCACCATTTCCGTCTATATCGACTTTCGGAAGCCACTCCAGCAACTCATCGTGGGCGAACAAGACCGGCTCGTTCATGCGCTGGATTTTGATGTCGCCGGGTTTCCCCAATTCGAGCTCTTCAAAAACTTCATGGATCTTTCGGCTACCAATAACCTCTAGAGTCTCCAACGAGCTCAAGGTCAAAAGAAGCCCGTCGGCGAACGTGAAAAGCCCGAATACATTTGGCCACACTACAGCCATGCCGTTGGTCGGATATCCCAAATCAATCCAGGTCAAGGTGCCTCTAGTAACATCGCCAAAGGAGTTGATGAACATGGCCATAGAGGTGCTTTCATTGGTGCGGACCGGAAGAAGGTATTCCTCGCCGGAAGCAGCGTCGAAAGGGAGAATAGCCGGATGGATACCGGGCGCTTTTTCAGGATTGTGCTCAAAGAGAGAGATTCTCCGAGTCTGTTGCATATCCACCACATCGTAGTTTTCGCCATTGGCAACCAAGCAGATGTTGCTGTAATTGGCCAGGGTGCCTGCGGCAGACGAAATGCCCATAAGTGCCCCGTTATAGGGAATATCTCGTAGTAGCTTCACAGTCTGAGCAACATACTGGACCACACGAAGCCGTGTGGACGTGAACACAATGACCTTATCCAAGAGATTCTTTGTTTTTGGGGTTTTCACCTGACTGAGCGCCAGCACATCGTTGACATCCCGTATTTTGCCCACGTGGCAGGGCAGAAGCTCAGGAAGAGTATACACATATAAGGTTCTGTTGCAGACTACCAAGCACAAGGCCACGTCTGGAAGCGGCAAGATCTTTGTGACTGCAGCAGACTTTTCCGTCACCCGCAAGCTCAAAATAAGCATGTACGCCGCCGCGTCCTCGAAGCAGTGGAGATGGAGAATCTGGCCCAGAGAAGTGCCAATGTAGACATTCTGCTTATGGGCAGCCACGGTGGATATTCGGCTGTCTGAGAGGGGAAGGTCTGTCGGAAGACGCCGGAGCCGCAGGGCGCCCAAAAGCGGGCTATTTTCAGCCATGTGTGGAGGAATTGAAGGAGTAGGTGGTGGTAGTAGTAGGATGGTGTTGATGTGCGACACTTTAGGAAGTATGGACAGGTGAGAGAGTGGTGGCTGGGGATGGGAGAGGGATTTGAAAGGGGGTGTGAATTGAAATTGGGAATTGAAAGGTGATAAAGAATATTTTTTGTGTTTTTTGAGTAGGCTTATTGGCTGTGTTGGATATGATGGTATACCATTCGCAGCCAATATAGCATACTATATCCAGCTGATGATTTAGTGATGCCAGGCGTGAGCCTTCTAGAGCTGGAATTGTTATATTGAACCAGAGGGATTGGTATTTGGAAGTCCGTCAAAATCTGATCAGAGTTAACTTTTATCACTTTTGATCCACACCGATCGGTGTCGCCAGTGGGTTTGAGTCCTTTACATCATCCGAGGTGATGCCTGCTTGAATCTAGCTTCTATCCTGATTAGCCGTATCTATGAATGCTACGCTGACGACACCGATATAGGTGGAGCAGTGGATTGCAACCGTGAGAGGATCTGAATCCACATTTAGGCAATGGAGTGAACGATAAGACGACTTTAATGAAGTTTGAAAATTTACATATGAGAATGATACCACGGTGACCTTTTGCTCCTTTACGGAGTTTCTGACTCTAGCTACCCGAGGCAAACTTTCGAAAAGATTATGTGTGATGGTAATGGGTACTTACCTATCCTAAATACAACCAAATGGGAGTACAATACTCATTCAGGTTCGCCAAATCAATTTGATTCAATGCAATGAATAGCGACGTATTGTCAATTTTCATTCCCTGATTGAGTCTATCGTAAGTTTTTAGTGGCCCCGGAAATGTTCCTATAGAATGACTAATCCTTTTTCGCTTCAGTGTTGAAATGCCAAAAGCCGTACAGCTTTCATTATAATTTTGCTGCCCTTAAGCCCCGTGGCATAGAAAGAGAAGCCGAAAAGTGCTGCTTAGTTACACTTCCACGAGTAACTGCAATCACTTGAAACTGCAGTAGACCTACGAGACAACTAGATACTTCAGGAGTGGAGAGATTCAAGAAAATGGGAAGCTTCAATAGGCCTTTATTTTTACCTGAAGTATTGAAGAGATGGAGATCACGAAGATTGTGATTGTTCCAGTGGGGGCTTTTTGGCCCTTTAAATAGAGCTAAGCCAACGTACCATCGAAGCAAGGCTGCTTAAACACGGCCGCGGTTTCCCTAAGACCAAAAAGTGTTTTTGTAGAATCGAGAAGTATAGCACTTTTACTTCTAACCGTTAAGCTCCCAGATACCAATCAGAAGCGAGAGTGGAGTACCAACTCATCTCTTATCTACGGTGCACAAAACCGATATCCCCCAGAAGAGTGAAGCTACAAAAAAACGGTAGAGCAATCAATGTCGCCAGCTTTAAAGACAAAAGTCTAAGTCTGCTTCCCGGACTACAGCCAAAATTCGGTTGCCTAGACAACACATGTCTTCCTCGTTCCAAAACTATACTATCGCATTAACTACCTAGGCGGCAATGTCCTTTTTTTCCACTTTGTCGTCATCCTCCAAGCTCAATTCCTGCAACTCAGTAGCAGGCGTTGGAAGCGAGGGAGGGAAGGCCAAATTGTCTCTGTGGGCAATGTACTCAGAATCAGCAAAGCCCAAGATGTTCTCGATGTCAGCCAGCTGGTGACCTTTGATCAAGTCAATTTCAGCACTCGAGTAGTTCACTCTGCAATGGCCCACTTCAACACCTTCATTTGGATCACTATCGCGAGTAGGCAAAACCTCAATCGAGACACAATCGTGGACATTGAAGATGCCCCGCACGGAAACCACGCCCACAGGCAAAAGCCCAGCTCTGTCTTTCCTGGTAAGCGCTTGGAAACAGCCGCGGTCGATGTAAATGACACCCTTTGTCTTGAGACCATGTAAGAGCCAGAAACGCCTGTCCAGCTTGATCTGCTGGTCCCGAGGAAGCCCCAAAAACCGCGTGTGCAATGGAATGTTGCCGTTGTCGATTTCCTGCTCGACAAACTTGGCCTGCTGCGCCGGAGTCCAGCTCTCGTCCGTGTTCTGGATATTCAGCACAATGTCCAAAATACAGTGGGGCTGCGAGGACAAGGTGATGATGGTGGTGACGCCCACGTTGGTGGCCAACTCGGCGGCGATAAGCTTGGTGGTCATGCCGCCTGTGCCGACCTTGCTGCCGCCTGCTTCGTCCTCGGTGGAGACTGTGATATCGTCGATTTTGTCCACCACCACGATGGGCTCTGCCTCTGGATTAAGACGGGGGTTGTCGCTGTACAAGCACTCGACGTCGGTCATCAAGAAGAGGTAGTCGGCGTGGATCATGCCGGCGGTGATGGCGGAAAGCGTGTCGTTATCGCCAAACTTGATTTCCGCCACGCTCAATGTGTCGTTTTCGTTGACAATGGGGATCACGTCCATGGCCAAAAGCTCGTTCAACGTGTTGGTGGCGTTTCTGTACTGGGCAAAGTCGACGATGTCGTTTCTGGTAAGCAAGATCTGGGCTATAGGCTGGTTTAACTGTCTGAACAAGTCGTCAAAGAGTCCGATCAAGCGGCCCTGGCCGACGGACGCCAAAGCCTGGAAAGCTGCCAATTGTTTAGGGCGTTCCTGAGTGTTTACTCTTTTCATGCCAAAGGCAATGGCTCCACTCAGAACCACCACGATTCTGTGTCCTGCTCTTCTGAGCTTCACGACCGTTTCCACGATATTTGATAAATTGGCGATGCGGGGTTCCCGAGTCACCTCGTCCACGAGCGACAGCGTGCCCAACTTAATAACTATGGTGTATTGTTTCGACATGGTGGAGGAGTAGTGGTGGTGAGTAATTGAGAAGAATAGTATGAGTAGGCAGATTGGATTAATGCGCGGCAGAGACAGGAACGAAATGCCAGGGCTGAATCGAACGATGGGCTATGAATTGGAGATTTTTTTTGTAGGTTTAGTTTTGTAGAAACTGTGGGTTTGGAAAACTTCCACTTTTGGAGCTTTGGCTTTGTGGCCGGATCGACGCACGGACCCCAGGTTCATCTTCATTTGCAGCCGCTTGAGCCTGGAAAATCTAGAGACATCCGTTCGTCCGAGCTCCTCCAGCGAGGCGATTTGCAATAGCAATTCACTTTCTTGTGACGTTTGCTTTGCAAATGGCTGTGTCTCTTGGCAGCACCGAGGCCGAGGGACCTATTTTTCATTATCTGCTGATTCTCCCAATCGGGCCGCGGGGCACTTTAGCTGGATTGGGAAAAACAGGAAAAATCAGAATTTGGGATCTTTTGCAAAATGACGATATCGAATTGCACTGTGAATTGGGGTTTCTGGGCAACTCCGCAGTACCACGGTTATTAGGTAATTGAGGTGGGGCAATGCGAAGCATGGATCGGGAGATCTAGGAGAGGTTTGGGTGTTTGCCTATGAAAAGGGCAGGCCCAATAACGTGATTGGACGGGCCATGAAGGGTGGTTGTCGGTTTTGAGTGCGGGGGAATTGGGAGGATTTCATAAATGGCAGATTTGGAGGGGTGGGTTCTCTGAGGGATCGGTTCTCTGAGTGAGTTTTGCAATCTGGGAAGCCGCACGGTGGGGGTGGCATTGTTCAGTATGATTCGGAGGAAACAAACAGACATTTTATATCCATGTTTTTGCGTGTTCGTCGTATAAACCTAACTTTTTTTTGTATATTCGTTTGAGTGAGTGGCGTGGGTGTTCAGGTGGAAAATGGCTTATGGGTGAATGAAAGGCTTTGCTCCAACGATCTGATTGAGGTCTTTTACTGCTTCAGCTCTAAATTTAATTTCTAGAGGGGGCTCAAAATAAATAAGAGCATTATTTTTAAAGCCTTAAAATGGTTTACTTGAGGCTTCCACAAGGTCGTTCAGAAAACGGTGGGTAGAGAATACCGTTCGCATGAGCCTTCCATACCACACAGAAAATGGCAAGCTGGATATCAATTTGACGTCTGAAGCTGCTTCTGACTAGTTTATTCAAAGCTCAAATGAAGGTTGAGGTGACGACTTTTTACGGCTTGCTGAAGTATCGCTTTAGCGCCGAGACATTGAATATCATGAATCGCCAGTCATTGCTCTTGATCAGCGCCCCCTACTACACGAATAATTCAAGTTGAATTCAAAGCGGTTGGCAAGAAGTCCTGATCACCCCCATCAGCCTTATTCTAATCAAAAATGAAAAACTCAGAATGATCTTCTAACGACTCTTTGGAGACAGCCTCTCAGCACCCCATCTACTTTCACACGAATGCTCGGTAAATTATATAAATACCTAAATCGAATAAATACCTCTATTGAAAGATTTGAAGAGCTTCTGATCTTTCTAAAAAAAGCCGATTTCGGCAGCCCTTATCTTATGTATGGTCAGACACACCCTCCTACATTAATGCGATACTCACTGCGCATAACCAATCTTATCTATCCCAGTACTCAAAGACAAACTATTCTGATAAGCACCATTGGTATCACGTCTTGCTGCTATAGAGATTATAGAACACGCAGATTGTTTCATTAACATTGCACAATTACATCGAGATTCCCCAGCATTCAGATCATCAAGCATTGACATCACATTGAGACCACATTGAGGTCACTGAGATCCGAAGAGTACAACAGATCAGTCAATCGGCTCTGCAGAATCCCAGACACAACCTCTCGTCCCAAAATCCCCCATTGAATTTACCTCAACACAGCTAATTCTCATCGCTGATGCTACGATACTTCACCACCAGAACTGCTCTCTGGGCCATTCCCAAAAAGACCAAACTCCCGCCTCGCCCGACTTGGCTCATCAACGAAGAAGAAATCAAAGAGGTGTTCATCAAAGGCGGCCGTGGCCCCGGAGGCCAAAAGATCAACAAAACAAACTCGAAAGTGCAACTCACTCATCTACCCACAGGCAAGGTTGTGACATGCCAGTACTCTCGTTCTCAAGAGAAAAATAGAAAACGGGCCCGGGAATTATTGGCGCTTTGGCTCGAGGAGCAGTTGGATCCTGAAAACTGCAGAACGGCGGTTTTGGCAAAACGGGAGCGGATGGTCAAACAGAACCGCACGAAGAAAGCCAGGAGAAAGCACAAGCGGGACGATGACGAGGAAGTGGAGATAGTCGAGGAAGAAGATCCGGAAAAAGAACTCGACAGGTTGCTAGAACAGGCCCGGAGCCAGGCGTGGAAGAAAGAGAGCGAAAGTGGGCCGTAGTGAATTGAGAGGGAGAAACTGAAGGAGGTTACACTGAATGATTATGGGCTATTTGCAAAAGTGGAATACTTGGGAGAATGGGCAGAAACAGCATATTGGCAAAGACAAGTCATTGCACGAGCAAAAATGGTATTCTCTGGTTTGAGGCGCTGGGATGTTGTTACTAGGTTGAGTATATTCAAAGCCTCCTTTTCTGAAAGTCAGGTTTAATGGGTCTGGTGCTAAGGTGATGATGTCACTTGGTTACGTGCATTCTGATCAATTCCCCAATCGTGGCAATTGATGTGCTCCATGTTTCTTAAGGCACCTAGGTAAATATTGGATGTCTTGACTGACGATCCAGCTTCTTGATAAAGAAGGTTAGCTAACAAAAGAACTTTGGGAAATCTCTCTCGAACCAGGAGCCAGTGGAGATTTGATCAGGACTCAAACGGAACCCAGGGCTCTTTTGAATTACACGTCATGAAGATTGAGGTAGTAGGACAGCAGGAGACAGCATTCCAATTCGAACAGGCTGGTGGAACACCTTCAATACCACTGGAAAAGACCCTGAGATTATACACTAAGCGTCCAAATGTTTCAGAAGTCTGGCACGGTGAATAGGCCGAAGTTGCTTGGAGTATAGGCCTATTATTTGCAATCCAATAGCACCCAAGCATAATGCCAGAGGGGAACTCAGAAGTATTTCCTGATTACCTTATTATGAGTGTGTGGCTCACCGACCGACAGTTTGCCGGTCAAGGACCACTCAACGTAGATTCAAAAAGACTCTCGAGTTCTTGGAAAAAAATCGCTTCAGCATTTCTTAATATTTGGAAAATACGGAAACCTGCAAGTCGAATTTCAAGCTCTTCTACATGTTTTAGTCATTCAGGGGAACTCTCGAGCCTTTACCTTAACTCTACCTCAAGTAGGTGCTAAGATAAGAATTAAGCCCTGCTTATTGATAGCAAAAGTATTCGTGTTGGAAAAGAGAAAAAAGTTCGGAGATATAGAAATCTTACCGACAAGAATTTACGAGCCAATTTCAGAGGGCACCAGTGCTCGTAACCAACGGAATGCACGTCAGATTCAATCTTCAAAAAACAACAACTTCATATTTTCGCAATGGAGGAATCTAAAACCAACCTTATGCTGTCTGGAAAGGCATCTAGTGGGGAGGAAGCCATAGAAATGACCTCCTTCACACCGAAGCCGTATGCTCTTGAAAAAAAACCACCAAAGCCAAAAGTCAAACCCTGGATGATTTTTGTCACCACGGCTGTGGCTATATGGTACATGCTCAATTTGTTTGAATTTTTCAATGTGCTCTTGGGAACCCTGGCACCCTTTCCTTTGCAGCGAATCTCTAATAGCGACTCCAAGGACTGGATTAATGTGATAAACAGGGCCATTGGCACATTTGAGGGCATAAAAAAAGGCTTGACTGGAGATGCAGCGTCAAAAGTTCCCCTGGATTGGGTCAGTGAAAAAACGTCGTACTCTTTCTACGTTTCTGCGTTGTGTAGAGAAACGGAAAACATGGACCGCGTGTGCTACACCAAAGAACCACCGTTTCTTGCGTTTATACTGGATTTGAGAGGTTTGGCTTTACAAAAAAGTCAAGATAAGGAGAATTCTCTGGATTCATGGGTACAAAAGTTCGAAAGCGTGCTTGTGGAGGCCTTAACTGAGGTAGAGAGGATTCAGTACCAAGCACAGGTTTTTAAGGAGAAGGCCATGGAGTTAGATTCTCAGGACGTTGAAACTGTAAAGCTCTGGAAAAATCTTTTATCGCAGGATTATCCACGCGGATGGACTCTTCGGATGTTGATTTTCACTTTTGGGTTCATCTTCGACGCCTGGATCATCTTGGTTGTTGCTCTGGGAATCACGACGGGAAAAAAGTCGCTTTGGCTCGATATTCCGCTTTTTGGCGGCATCTTCATACATTTTTGTCGGTTGTTTGCTTGGTTCCTTGCTGTATTTGTGGTATTTCCTCCCCTTATATGGGCAGGACCACTTTACAATGGGCTCCACATTGAACAGACTCTCCACAATGTGGTTTCGATAACAGATGCCATTCAGATAGTCTACCCTGTGGTGTGGGCGTTATTTGTAACGGAGATCACGAGAAAGTCACCCTATTGAGGAGCTGAAGGTAGAAGTGTGAGTTTGTGAGAATGAAGTCTGTGGAGGGTTCAATTCCGGAGGAGACAGCAGATCGTCTGTCTTGGCCTTTCTGTATTATGAGTCCAAAGGAGGCTACACCTTGTGATTCGATATGGATCATCCCAGGTTCAGGGTGTAAATGTATCCAGTTGATGGATATTCATTGCTAGAGTAGAAGTCGAGCTGAAAGATGTGCGTGCCGAGGAGGAGATACAAAATGGTATATGAATGGGTCAGTGGTGAGATGACTTCGAATTTGACTCAGCCTTTTGGGTATGCTCTTGTACGAAATAGCATCACTACATTAAGTGGTTTCTCGTTACTCCGAGACGTCAGGTTCAGCGGAACCCTCATTGAAAAGATGGAATTGAAGAGGTTGGTAGTGACCATCGGTTCGTTGCATAATTAAGCCTCTTCAATGTTCAGCTCTACTTCGTCAACGGTCAAGGATGGCTTTCTAATGGAAGCCTCACCACTTTTGAACTTTTGAGCACTAATAGCTCTAAAATGGCCACAGCAATTGGACATCCGATTTTGTCAAGAAACTTGCCTGCTTTTTGAGACATCTAGTCGAGTATCGTTAATTTAGTTGCTAACTCAGGCCTCGGAGTCGAGAAGTGTCCATTCCAATAGCACGGATTCTTCCATTGCACCTGTTCTCTTCAAAAGACTTTTATTTCTTTGCTATTTCCATCTGACAGGCTCAAAGTTACTCCTCAGATTACCCTGACTTTTCAACTTAAGTGAAACACAATTGAAGACCAAGACATTGCAGTTCTCAACCACAGCACCAAACAATCTTCACAGCAGCTTTTCAATCAAAGCCATAAGATCAAGCTCCATGCTTTGAATTCATCGACGGCTTAGGATAAAAAAGAATCAGTTTAACATGGATTAAGGATACTCCACAGTGCCTTTTTCGCAACCACACCACACTGCCATAATCAACACCCACATCTGCCACAACCAAAACCACACCAAGCAATTTCAAAACAAAACTTCCATTGGATTTCGGCTTCATCTCCACTCCTCCTTCCCATCTATACAAACAAAAAGTCAGGGCAACAAACCACCCTCGATTAAGCCTACCCAAATTCGCCCAAATCATCACCCACGGCCAAACCCAAGACCATACCAAAAAAGCCAAAAACTTCAGCCCAAACACAAATTCAAAAATCCAGCCTATTACAGTCCCCAGCCCACAGCCGTGCCTCCTTAAACACATGCCTCGCCGACCGGCATAAATCACTCCCACTGTTTTTAACTCTCCATTTTGCACCCACCACAATTACCTATGGCGCTCACTTTTGATAGATTCTTGCTATTTGGCGATTCTCTAATCGAGTGGGCCGACAGAAATCCAGATTTCTCCTTTACAGGCAATCTTCTGGACGCCTACACTCGCAAGTTGGATATCTTGAAACGTGGATTTTACGGATACAACAGCAGGTGGGGGCTTCCCGTGTTCAGACAAATTTTGGAGCTGGAGGCACAAGCATCGGGTAAGATCCGCCTAGCGTGTATATTTCTCGGTACAAACGACTCCTTGAACACATTTGAGCATGTTCCGTTGCAGGAGTACAAGCTGAACTTGGCAGCTATGGTGAACTTGGCGCTGGAACACGAGATCCGTGTTATTATCGTGGGACCAACGCTTCATGATCAAAAACTCGCTTTGCAGCATTTTGGCACCGGAGGTGATCAACCGTTGACCAGTTCTCAAAAAACCAGAGAGTACGCAGATGCTGCTTGGGAAGTTGCCTTGGATCACAAATTGCCGTTTCTTGATTTGTGGTATCTCCTACAAAAAGACGGAGGCTGGTCTTCCGCCGAACTTTTGCATGGTACTCCCGATTTGAGTGAGTACTTAAGTGATGGTATTCACTTCACTGCTCGCACCTACAAGGTATTCTACGACGCCTTGCTAGCGCTCATTAAGCGTGAATATCCTGAATTGCATCCAGATTCCATCCCCTTTCATCTCCCGTCTTGGGACAAGATTGACCAGCAGAACTTCGAGAAGTCGATTCTCGGACACACCACCTGAGGCGATCTTGTGGATGATGGGACGGCAAGTAATGGGTATGGGGGGTAATGTAAGTGGGGAGATCAGCTCGTGGCTGACTGAGAGAGACGCTGTTTGAGCAGAATGGAGTCATGGTGGGCGTTTTGTCAAAATGGGTGAAATAGAATTGACGAGCTGTGATAATGAAGACTGGGGAACCCGTTCGGAATGTATATGTCAGCAAGATGAGGGTTCCAGAAAGAATGCATTTACAGCAGAATGGAGACTTTCACAAGTCGGACGTTGAACAAACGGAAACTTTGACAGATTAAGCCGTCGATTTTAGCAGAGAGGATATCTAAAGAATGCTTGGTTTTCTTTGGAGAAATCTGGCTCCCAGGGCTGGCTGTGATACTCGATGGTATCAAGATCCCTCCTTTCTTTGAAGGAAGCTTGCGATGAACTACTCACAGAAATCATGGAAGACCCGGGAAGAAGGCTAAATGCCACCGCCCATAGAATAAAGAGCAAGCTCGATCCTTTGTAACTTGCTGCGCCAAGGCAATTGCAAGGATTCGGATTGATATTTCGGGCGAGCTTCTTCTGTTCAGAGTACTGTTGATCGATTTGTCCTGACTTGTTGGAAGCCTTTAAGATAGCAACAGAAACGCAACACACTGATGATAAGAAAATACATTTCAAACGTCATCCGTTGCCAACAAGGCGTGATAGACATAGCTAAATCTCTGAAGCCTCTTTTTGGTATTCCAGGCGCTTCAGCTAAACCTCTGGCCCCCTTTATTTTCCAATTTAAAGAAGACGCTAGAAAACACAAACTTTTTTAACAAGACCTATATAGCTAAAAAAGTACTTCTTTTACTACATAGTAAAGTCTATACTGTTTATTGATCCGGTATATAACCATTTTAACTACTAGAACCGGTAAGAATCACGTGCTTTCTATCTCGTGACCTCATTTGTCCTGTATCTTAACAACTGTCGCATCGCATTAAAATCTCAAGATGGTCCCTTGGCCCAGTTGGTTAAGGCGTGGTGCTAATAACGCCAAGATCAGCAGTTCGATCCTGCTAGGGACCACTTCTCTCAGGGCGTGTGGCGTAGTTGGTAGCGCGTTCGCTTAGCATGCGAAAGGTCTCCGGTTCGAATCCGGACTCGTCCATTTTTTTCCAATCTGGTTACTTTTTTTTTGTCAAATTTATGGTTTCTACTTTACAGGTGTTAAAAAAAGATCGGGTAGAAATTCAGCCAGAAAGGTATTACGGAGCATTCTGTTGAGCACATTTGTGTTTCTTGACCGGTAATAAGGCTCAGTGAGATACCTCTTTACCCTACATTTCATTTTTTTTTTAAAAAAATTCTTTACATGTTAAAGCTCTGTTTAACGCGTATCCCTTGATTTTTCTCATTCTACAATCTCTTGTTTGACCCGCATACCATTAAATACAAACCGTTAAATTAAAGAACCACTTCCTGGGCCAACTTCTTCTTGTAGTCCAAAATAGAACCCTCCCACTTGGTGGCCGTCTTGTTTTCAATGACGAAAATGTCCTTGGCAACCTTGTCCAACAATCTGAAATCGTGAGAAACAACCACAACACCACCGTTGAAAGAGTTGATGGCATCAGCCAAGGAGTCGATCGTAGACAAGTCCAAACCGTTAGTGGGCTCATCCAACAAAATCAAGTTTGGCGATTCAATGGCCAAAAGAGCGAAAACGACTCTGGATCTCTGGCCCTCAGACAAGGTGGCCATCTGGGAAGTCTGACCCTCACCAGTCAAACCGAAACGACCCAACTGCTGTCTCCAGTACTGGAAGTCCTGGGAGATGCTGGAAAATCTGTCTCTAACAAACTCCAAAGGCGTCTTGGTCAAGTCCAACTGGTCCTGAGAGTGCTGCGAGTAGACACCCAACTTGATGTGTGTATGCTGAATGACTCTACCCTTCTGAGGGGTCAATTTGCCCTGGAACAAGTTCAATAACGTGGATTTACCCACACCGTTGGGGCCCACGAGAGCCACACGGGAGTCCATATCGATACCAATGTCCAAGTGCTCGTACAAGTTGTCCTCTTCTTTGCCAGAGTAGGAGAAAGACATGTCGTCAAAGGCAAGCACTGGAGGAGGCAATTTCTCGACATCGGGGAAACGGAACGTGAACACCTTGTCGGGAACAACGGGCTGGATCAAACCGTCGGCCTCCATCTTGTCCAAGATCTTCTGTCTGGACTTGGCCTGTCTGACCAAGTTGGCATAGGTACCAGCGGAAGCAATAAACTTCTTGATGTGCTGGATTTCCTCCTGCTGCTTGTGGTACTGCTTCATCTGGTTGGTCTCCAACTCCTGTCTGGTCTTGACGTACGAGTCGTAGTTACCACCGTACTGAGTGAGCACCTTCAATCTCATGTCGATCATGTTGGTACACACACCGTTCAAGAAATCCTGGGAGTGGGACACGAGAATCAACGTGGACTCCCATCTCTTCAAGTACTCTTCCAACCACACACAGGCAGCCAAGTCCAAGTGGGCAGTAGGGTCGTCAAGAAGCAAAAGAGTGGGTTTGACGAAAAGCGCCTTGGCAAGCGCCACACGCATCTTCCATCCACCCGACATGTCCTTGGTTTTCTTGTTGATGGTGATAGGGGTGAAGCCCAAACCGGTCAAAATCACAGCAGCACGGGATTCGAAAGTAGAGGGGTCCATGGAGTCGATTTTCTCGTACAAGCCCTCCAAGGCGGGGTTCTCGGGGCCGTCCTTGACGATGATGTCCTCCACGAGGTCCTCCAAACGCTTGAGCTCGGCCTCGGCCTCTCTGACGACGTAATTCAAAGCGGAGTGCTCCGAGGGTTCAGCAGGCTCATTCAAAAGGTACACATCAATGTGCCCAGGCACGGGGTACTCTCTGGCGGCAAGGGACTTCAAAAGCGTGGATTTGCCACACCCGTTTTCACCCAACAAACCGTATCTTCTGCCGTAGTTCAACTCCAACGTGGAGTCCTGGATAAGCACTTTACCGTGGAACAAAAGCGACAAGGAGGAGATTTTGATATCACGCGACGTTTCCAACGAGTCCAACACACCCGTGGTCACACGGTCAGACAATCCGTGTTCGTCGGTTTGCATTTTCAATTTGGCGATTTGGGCAGCAGCATCATCGACGTCTTTCTCCTCGGCGTCTTTCTGGGCCTGCTTCTTCGTTTTTTTGGTGGATTTTCCTGCAGCAGCCTTGGCGGCCTCTTTTTCGGCACGCTTGGCTTCTCTTTTGGCTTTCGAGGCGGAAACAGCAGACATGGTGAAGAAGAAAAAGGTTTCGAGAAAAGAGGCCTGGATGTTGCGAAAAAAAGTGTCGATGAGTGGTGGGGCAGTGTATGCAGGATGGAGATGTATAGAAGGGAGTGGAAAGTGGTTTTCTGGGGGGCCGTTATGAGGGGGGAGTGAGGGGTGGAGACCAATTCGAAGGGATTGATTTAGGGGACGACGATTGAGAAGCTAGGGGATGGGTGGAAGAGCTGAAGAGCAATGTTTGATGTGTGTCACGTGACACCCGATGCCCATTGAAAAATGGCGATAAAACAGACGGAGAGGGAGGTACAGGGCAATTTGGGCTAGAAGAAGGGCAAGGAAGTGTTTGGAATGGTCCTTTGATTACGATGGGGGCCACAATGAGGATGTAGAAAATGTCGTCGGTCACGTGATAACAAGGAAAAACACTGTTTCCATGGCCGAAAGCGTTTGGAGATAGAGTCTGGCAAACAATCAGTCCCAGTAGCTGTAGCTAAAACCGCTCAAATCCGCCTGTCCATGTCAATTAGACCATTCTAGGCAAGGTCATCTGGTGTACGGGTCTGACGTCGACCCACTCACAGGTCAGCATATTGTCAGATTGCAAAACCCAGGTCTATGAGTAGCAAGGGGTCACAGTCGTCCAAAAAAGATTAAGAGCCGTAAGAATATCACAAAATCAATTCTCTCAGTACTCAATGTCAACCTTAATATTTAGTTGAGTGAAGTCAATGCTTTGGCTGCAAATTCTAGCTTGTGGCTAGCAATCTTCCAAAATTGATCGAAATATGAGATTCAGTCTTTATTCTTCAATTGTATAAATAATGAAATATGCGTGAGTTGAGCCACGAAGGTTATGACGGTGCATGAGGGTGGTTCCGTTATAATGATGCCCAGGACCAGTGTAACGATACTTTCGTCTTTATGCTAATCAAATTGTAGATGGAAATGTATTAACATCGTGCTTGAGTAGGGATCTTAGCCACATGCCGCAATCTAACCAAAAAGAAATACCAGCTGAATACAAGCACTAGGTGGAATCGAGGGAGAGCAGAATGAAATAATGGGAAGAGCCGTGAAGTAATTTCATCAATGAACACATGATTTAAACGCTGTTCTGGAAGTTTTCGTCTATGGGAAATTGAAGATTATCGCTACAGGTGGCATATTGCTAGGCTACTGGGCCTGGTTAACTCACTCAAACTCCACACAATGATACTGCAACGTGACTCAGACTCTAAGGCAAGTGGGAATCTACCAAGTCAAGAGATGACTCCTTGGAAGACTCCAAAGTAAGCCTTACTGACGAATTCCTGAATCACAGAAGCGTGAGATTTCTGGGCCTGAGTTGGGGATGGGTAAGCGGA
>JAJMJI010000046.1:0-62271 GCA_030563505.1 Candidozyma konsanensis | reverse complement strand
TATCAAGTTGTCTATCACCGAGGAGCGTGACAGAAGAAGAGCCCAGCAGGGTTTGTTATTGTAAGTATCTGATACTCAGAAATAATTTCACGACATTGTAGATAGTGTGGGATGGTTGAAGTGGAGAAGGTGAGTGATGGAGTCCAAGGGCATTGATATGATTTGATGTTTGAACGTTCTAAAGAAGGTTTATTCCTTGGTGAATGTCCCATGGTGAATCTCTCTTGGTCCAGGTGGAAAAGATGTAGGGAAAACACTTGATCAAAAATTGAAGAACTTGGTATCATTTTGGATATCTCAGTCGACCAAGAGGATATTGTTCTGGCTGTAGAGGAGAACTTTCAGTCGTCAATTACAGGGTACACTGAAGCTTGAGCACACAACTTGCATTGAAGCAGGAGAGCTGTACCAGACAATAAAGCTGTTGATCATGGCGGCAGGTTACTGAGATCTACCAGTGAGCTTATTTGAAGACCAAACGATCGCATATGCTAATGAATCTTGTAAGCCGTTATATTGTCTGACATGAGAATCCAGTATTTGTCAACAAAAGCGACTAAGCGTATTTGGGCTCCATCCAAACTTAGACGGAATGCCACTTTGCAGCCATTCGCAGCCATAGTAGAAGGACCCAATTACGAAGCTGCCTTACCATGAGACAAACGAAACTTACCTTCAATAATTAAAAGTGCATTTCAGGAAGTGATCATTTAATTATTACTCAATTTTCTTCCACAGCACCGGACTTGAACATATCATAGCCACAGACTGGAACATCCCACCATCCTCATCAGTTCACCACAAGCCCCAATTGGCAACGCAGAAGTTCCTACATTGAGAAAGCCTATTATTATTTCTCATTGCCCAAAAAGCCAAAAAACCAAAATCCCAAGAACCCAAGTAGGCCAATGCCCCACCGTTATCAACACTTTCGCGCTTATCTAAACCACAAGCATGAGAGCCTCCATCTTCTTCCTAGGGTTCGCTCTCGCTACCTTCAGAGAACTCGTATTAAGCGACCTCAATTTCCTCCATACTACAGACACCCATGGCTGGTACCTGGGCCACTTGAACCAAAAAATATACAGCGGTGACTGGGGAGACTTTGTATCATTTGCACATCACCTCAAACAGAAAGCCAGAGACGAAGGCCACGACCTCCTTCTTGTGGACAGCGGAGATCGTCACGATGGAAACGGACTTCTGGATATCACCAGCCCCAATGGCGCCCGCTCTCTTCCTATTTTCATTGAGCAAGACTACGACTTGTTAACTTTGGGTAACCACGAGCTCTACTTAGCTGAGAACTCTCAGCAGGAATACGAACTTGTGGCCAAACACTATGGGGAGAAATATGTCAGTACGAATGTGGAGTACTTGGACGGCGAAAATTGGGTGCCTTTGGGAAACAAATACCGTTACTGGAAGACTGAGGTCAAGAGCACCAGGGTGCTTGCGCTCGGGTTTATGTTTGACTTTGCCAGGTACAACGAAAAAACACGGATTACCCCCATTGCCGAGGTGATTGAGAAGGACTGGTTCCAGCATATTCTCGATCGATTCCCGCTGGAGAAGGTGGACACAATTGTGGTAGTGACCCATGTTCCCGTGGACCGGGACTGGAACGAGTTGGCTCTTTTGCACGCGGAGCTCAGAGTTCACTACCCAGAAACGAAAATCGAGTATTTCGGCGGCCACAGCCATATTCGTGATTTTGTCGTGTATGATGAAAAGCTGGTGGCTCTTCAAAGCGGCAGGTTCTGTGAGACTGTGGGCTTCTTGAGCGTCAATTTGAGCTCCACTGGGCCCGAGGCCACGGATACATTTTCCAGGAATTACATTGACTTCAACACGGATCTGTTCTCGCACCATTCTGGCCATTCTGCTGAGTCCTTCGACACCAAAAAGGGCATTCATGTGAAGGAGTTAATTGCCAAAGCCAGGGACGATTTGGGGCTCGACAACGTCATCGGCTACGTCAACAACTCCAACTACTACATGGACTACGTGCCTGTGTCACACCCCAAAAACTTGTTCAGGTTTCTTGCCAAAAAAGTGCTTCCTACGCTCGAAGCAGCAGAGGGTGTAGAAACGAGCCGGGAGAGACTTATCCTCATCAATACTGGCTCAGTTCGCTACGATCTATACAAGGGTCCTTACACTATAGACACGCATTACATTGTTTCTCCTTTCCAGAACAAATGGGTCAAGGTGACGGTTCCAAAGTACATTGCCGTACAGGTAGCGCCGAAATTGAACAAGGGCAACTACATCATGGCTGCTGCAGATGAGCCGCTTAATCCACCCCACCAGACCCCCAAATTGCACCAAAAGCGATTTCAACAAGTGATGGAAATTCCTCAGTATGAGGACTTGGAGTACCACGCTGAAAAGCTCACCAAGGGGTACGTGACCTACGACGATTTTGGCAACACGGGAGATGACACGGTCCACAAGCCCGTGATCAATTATCCTATTCCTAACGTTGCACAAAGTGTGGAGCTCCAACATAGCGATCGCAGATCGCCTGTTGATTTGGTCTTCTACGACTTCATCACCTGGAATATCGAGGAGGTATTCAAGCAGCTCGAGTATCCCATGCCGAAAGTTGAGCACTACTCTGACCGCTATTTGGGCCAGCTCCTCAACGAGTACGTTGCTGAAAATGTGATTTAGTTTTATTAAATGCTAATGATGCTGTCGGAGGGCTTATAAGTGATTCTATAGTTGAAGCTGTTGATGAGTTCGGCCTCGGACCCGCGGACCACGGCCTCGTCGACCACCATGTTCATGGTGAAGCCGTACCAAGAACCCCAAATGGGTCTGGGTTTGGCTGGGCCATCTGGGTCTTGCACAAGATCTGCCGACTCCCCTAGTCTGGACTTGCCCCCTTCGTCAAAACGCATTTTTCCGTTCACCGTGATGGTAAACAAGCCCGTGCCGGGAATTAGATGGCAGTCGTAGGAACTCATTTGGTGTGTGGTTAAGGGACATCCTAGCCATTTCTTTTGGAACTCCAAGCGGGCATCATTGGCTGGCGCCTGGGGTATCAACGGATGGCCATCGAATATTATAGCACATGTGGGTTTTAGCTGCTTGCCAAACTGCGTGGCATATGCTTCAACGTTGGGGAATTGTGGTTGAGCACTCGGTCCACTTGGAAAATACAGAAGGTCAAAAGACGCCAAAAGACTCTTCAAAAAGGGCTCTATGGGTTGTGCTGGATGGTTAGCCGGCCACTTTTGCCTAGGAGTTAAGTATACGTACTTGGATCTTGTTGTGTGTTGGCTCCTATGTTCATTGGGGTTGTAAGGTTTGGTAGAAATTTCTTGATGGGTTGTGTACTGCAGGTGGGTTGAAGAGACCCTACTATCACCACTGGTGCTGGGGGTGTTTTGAAGAAGGAAAGAAGAAGTTTCGACTCATGACATACTGGAGGTTTTTATTATCAAGAGTTGAAATCTAAACCTTCGCCTGTGCCCGTTTGAAGGACGAGTTAGTTGAAAGTACTGCATATAAAACACTGAAGCCGGATAGGATACCTGGATTCATAGCCTTAGAGTGATGATTTACTTGAAAAAGTGATTTTTGAATCCAAAGTACTAACATGGCGAGATTTGGCTGGGATCGTTTCGAGGTGTTTTCGATTCCGATCAGTAAAAATCGTGAGATGGAAATTTAACCTTAGACTAACCAACTCCAATCCTCAATTGATCTTTCCATTTAAAGAAATGAAACCCAAGTGATTGAAGGACAATTATTAGACATAGAAGCGACAATCGTTTACCGTAGAGTTTGTTGCCTTGATAATATGGCAAAGTCATAATGCGTCACTTGAGGCAATCATACATGTATTCACTCATGAACACTGAGAGACTGGAATCACCAGGGACCGAGGAATCATCTCTATCCGGCAATAACTCTTCCTCTTTTGCTACTTTGCTCTGAATTACCAAAAAGATCGCTTGTTATCTCGAAGCGGCACTGTACATCTCACCGTTACCATCTATCGATTCTGGCCAATTCTGGCCACAATTGCACATGAGCCACTGTAAAGATCCCGCAGCTCTCCTATCGCCCCAAATCCACAAAAACAGCCCCTGCGTGTGACTCGACTAACCACGCCGAACCTTATCGCAATCTTCTATTCTTATCGGAGAGTCAAGCGGGCTTCATACTAAACCCGTGAAATTACAGCAAAAAGCCGTCAATCCGGTCACACAAGGAGCTTCGAAAGCTCAGCCGCCTGCGGCTGTGCCTGTCATAGGCCTCTGATATCGAAGTAGCAAAGAAGCTTCTTCCAAAACGCTGCGCAGGACAGCAATCAAAGAATGGCTATATAAGCATCCACAGTCCCGGCAATTCCGCCAACTATAGAAATTATGAGTGGTGCAGCAGGAACAGCAAAAGATATTGGCGTAGGCCTCGTTGGGTCTCTTGGCGGCAACAAGGTTGCTGACGCCGTTGGAGGTGGAGATGCTAGTCATATCATTGGAGGCATTGCAGGTGGACTTGGTGCCGGTGCTGCTGAGAACAAGGTCGAGGAGAAAGCCGACGAGAAGAAGGATTGAGTTCTGGAAATAGGAAATCGAGTTTTTGAAAAGAGAGCGTAGCAATTGACACTAGGGGTGGGGGGGGGGGGGCTTCTAAGAGCTGGAACCATACCAGAGTAAAATGTAGATGTAGAAGTGGGGACTATTATGGAGCGATTGGCCCAATTGGGGTTGTGGAGTTATGTTTGAGTTACCGAGGAGAAAAAAGAGACGGATACGTAATTAGCAGTGCGTTGGTGAACAGTCGCTCTGAGGTAGAAGGCAAGGCTCAGTTCCCGCTTTAACAGACGTTTAGACTGATATCGTAGATGCAGAAAAGAGAGGCTCTAGAGACACAGGCTGACAATAGAAGTGCTTCTTCTGGGACCGCCTTCGAATTGCTCTCACAAGTTATATCCATAGTTGAGGAAAAGCAGCGTAAGATCCAGAGACTCAAGCTCAACAGTCAATCGAATCTAATTCCCATTTCGTCTTGCCCACAGCCAAATCAAGAACTCTCTTCCAAACACGATTTAACCTCTCATACAGCATACGGGGAACCAAGCTGCAGACCTAGCACCCAGTTCGACTTGCTCAACTCCAAGCTTTACCCATCTAACGTTTAGTTCGTCCCAATACAGGTGAGAGAAAACCGTATGTTAGACCCCAGCCTCAATTGACCACGAATTACTGAAAATCCCATCCGAGTAATTCTGACAAGTAACACGCTTCTTCTCTCTTTGTTGTTCTCAATTGCAAGTCATGGCCCTGACTCCATGCCAAATATAGCTGTGTTGCTTGATAGACTATTTTTGGAAAACGTGCCCAGCCCCAGTGCCATTGCAGAGATCAGAATCGGTGCATGTGTTGATTTGAGAGAAAAGAAGGAAATTGATCCGGCTGGTTGCCAGCAGAAAAGCAGGAAGTCAGAAGATGGATCCAGCATGCGCAAGGGAGAGTGGTTCCCGTCGGCAAACACCGAATTCAGACCGCAAAGGACAAAGATAGAAAATACAGAAACATTGCCTTTTTCCAACAATCAATTGCCCCCCTAAGCTTCTCCCTCCATCTCCAATACCCTCACACACCTCTCTTTGCACTCCAAAAACAGGAGCTTTTGCAACCGACGCGCGCCTGCACACAACCCGCTCGTCTCACTTGGATCCCGCGCACATCGCTGCACCTGGCTGGGGCCACCTTCCGCATCCAGCGAGTCTCCAGCTGAATCGGGCCATGCGGCCTTCCCTCTTCAAAAATTATCCTCTACCCGCATCAACCTATATAGCCAGCGTGCTGCCAGCGAAAATACTCCCAGAATAGCCCACTACAACCAGCCTCTGCGCCGCTTGCGTCCGTATTTTGCCTGATTCGCCAGCGTTTCTTCCTTTTCCGGCGACCTAGCCTGCGTTCCTACTTCTGTGCCCTTACTTCGCTGCACTTTTTTCCCAATCCGGCCGCTCCCCTTGATCTGACGTTGATCTGAATCCACCTGATTTAAGAGACCCGATTCCTCTTTTTGCAGCCACCTTCATTTTACCTGTTTTTTTTGCTGCCTGACTTTCGAAGAGTCCTTCCGTTGAAGATACAATTGGTTGATCTCTGTTCACCTGCCTTTCGCTCACAATACCCAGTTCCACCACTGTTAGCAAACTGCAATTAAGCTTTGCCTGCCTTTCTGTCGTTTCAATCGCCAAACTAATATAATATTTGCTTTTCAAACTATCTCGTTGCGATAGTTTTTGCCGTTTTCATTGAACTTCCGCCGCCGATTGGACTTCCCAATTGCAATTGACCACCAAGATTTAAATAAATCTCGGCCATACCAATACCCAATTGCCTCAATCCCTGAGAATCCAGCTCTTTTCAGTTCCCCCCCTGCAGCCACTCCGAACTCCATGAGCTTAGTGCGTCCCATGTTCGACAGCAATTACCCCCGGAGCCCCCCGCTTAACCTGCTCAAGCTCCGCCTGCTCACACCACCAGGGCTTCTGCTGACCTACTCCAAAAAGCGCTCTCATAGCGACTTGGTCGCTGACAGTGAGCCTCAGCATGAAAAGACAAAACGCTCCAGAACAGCACCCCCATCTCCGCCCTCGGCCCCTGCCACCGCTGTGCTTCCCAAAGCGGCTCTTTTTAAACAAAACGCAACCCGAGTTTCTCTTCCCAGTCTTTCCACAGCTTTGAAGAGAGCCAAGGACCCCATTGTCCCCACAGTGCTGCTTGACTACTTTGACACATACAAGCCACACGACGAAAACTGGCGCTACGGGCTTTTGGACCTGATCAGAGCCAAGCCTTCCTTCTTGAACTCTTACAGCTACCTTGAGGCACATGCCCACAATAGGAGTCAGCCTGTGGATGCACCTGTCAAAATGGCTGCGAAAAACGAACCTTTGACAGAAAACGTCGAAACGACCCGCCCTCCCACTGCAAGAGAACAAGTCAAACTTCCCCCCATTAGTGAACTTTCCCTGGGCGTCCGCCCGCATTTCGACTCCAGAGTTTCTCGTGCTTTGCCCACGCTAGCAGAACGCAAAATCAACTTCCCCTACGAGTCAAACTACACCTACCTTAACAAAACCTACATGAAAGACGTGGAACAGTATCCGGAATTTCTCGAGTTGGCCCAATCGCTCATTCAGCTTTCAAGACCTACTGGCGCTGGCGCCAGCTACTACCAGCCTGAATACAAGCCCCCAGTGAAGACGGTGCCATTTACTCCCGAGGCGTCGTTTACGGAAAACGAGCCCACGAGTCCGAGAAAGAAACAGAAAACAAAGTTTATCCCCATCACACCCCCCTCGGTCAAAGACAAGTCTCGCCTGGAGCTCATGAGACTGCCACCACGCCATGGTCAGCAGGCTGCCAGATTGTGTATTTCCTGTGGATCTGACCAATCTCCATGCTGGAGACCGTCTTGGTCGACCAAGGAGGGTCAATTGTGTAACTCTTGTGGTCTTCGGTACAAGAAAACACTGGCTCGCTGTTTGAACAAGAAGTGCAAGAAGATTCCCGCCAAGGGAGAGTGGCTGTTGATGCAGACCAAGGGAAAGGTCGATTTTGGTGACGAGAAAGCCTACAGCTGTTTGGATTGCGGCTGGAAGGTGGAGGTGAAGTAGCGGGGCATTTGAGGAGGTGCTACCATGAACACTCCCCTAGCATTTTCGTTTACCAGAATTTTCCAAAAACAATGATGCCTTCGTTGATCCAGGTTCAGTATCGAGAAATCACAATTTTCATTTTCCAGTGCTGTGCGGCACTAAGCACCAAGGTGCTTCCAGACTATAGACTAGTCTTCACAATTAACAAGAAGCCCATAATTATCAGGGCCAGTGAGTGGCATAATAACCAGGCCATATAGCGCACAGCGCTCTTTGCATAGAGAAAGATATTCCCAACCCATGTTTTACCGGGACCAGTTTGATAAAGGCTTGTAGTGGTATGATATGTATTGAACAGTATTCCGTGATGTCACCTCGGAGAAATCTACAAAACTAAATTGGCAGATTCTTTGGGTAAAGAAGAATCAGCATAATTGAGGCTAGGGATCTATTTGGGACCACGGTGATTCCTTCGACAGCTCTTCTTGATAAAAGTGAGACGGCGCCTGTTTCCTTTCACTTGCATAAGCGACCGCTCCAGATATCGGAAGATGTTTTGAATCGTTTTTTTGGGAAATAGCGGCGTGAATTAGGGCGGTAAAATTTGGGTCTTGTGTTTTGTGACTCTGTGTGGGGTTTGTGTAACTACGAAATGTCTGACAAAAGCTGCCCCTATTTATCGATATGAGAAAGGATTGTTTTGAATAGGTCAATTAGCGACTCCTGAGAGTTCAGTAGAAATTACAAAAGATTTGGTATCAAAACGCCTTTTGCTCATTATCTTTGAGATCTAGAGTGAATAGTCTCCAGCTCAAAGCGCCCATCAGCAGCGGGATAGAGTCTGTGAATGAGGTATAGAACACCCAAATTCAACAAAGGAAATAGTCCATCAACATTTCGAACCACAAGAACAGGTTTTAATGTGGGCACCTTGCCGCCTGCAAAATCCCCTTCGATCTTATAAAACACAATTGCTGCAGTCAGACGAAGTCCCATCATTCGATGTGTCGTTGTTGTGAATTTATGGTTGATAGTGTAGTTGCCCAGACTCTTTAAGTTGACAGTTACACAAGCAGCATTGGGGGGTGCCAACGTTTCCCTTTTTTCAACGCTTATCAATTAGGAGAACACCAGAAAGAATAATTTCTTTCCAACAAAACCTATATAGGTAAAAACTACACACCAAACCCCTCAATCATTTTCAACAGAAGCTGGTTGTCTCTTGAAAACAGTAAATCTCTTCCTTAAAGCTCAATTTACAGCCCTCCAAACTTTTGTCTCACAATGAACTACACACGCTTTGTAGTGGCAACAAAATCACTCACTCCATTGTGTAGTTGAGCCTGTGAAAACTGAACAGTCAAGCTCAACATGGAAGTCAGTCGAGACCAACGTAGGAGTACTGATCAAGAGACAAAAAGTTACCGAGTATCAAGAAACAAAGAAAGTCACAAATCAAGATACAAGTTTAGAACAAAGCATTATTATTAGGCCAAGTCCTCGTAGGTTTCCAGAAACCGCGCCTTTGCAACCACTCAAAAGCACCAAAGCTTAACTTTGAAGCGGTACTCCGTTCGACACTACGGGCCTTCGAGACCATCAGCAATTCTGTAACATACCAGCATCTTAAAACCTTAAAACCTCAAAAAGTCTCTCTACTCTTCTCGTTTTTGCCACACCCAAGCCTTCACCTTTCGCATTTGCAACCGCCCGAAACCGGCCATACCTCTGACATCCACGCCCCAAAGGCCCAATCAAGAAAATTGCCAGATCCAAGCACCTCCATAAACCCCAATCACTTCCTCACGTTTTTCTCCCATTTTGCCCTCCTCCACATGGAACCCCCAAGAAGGCCATAGAAACCCGCACACCGCGGTTACCACATATCTCGTTATCTCAGCGTTTCCCAACCACCATGTCTGAAATCACCATCAACGTCAAGTCGTCTGGCGACAAGAAGTACGAAATCTCCGTCGAGCCCAGCTCGTCCATCGCCGACCTCAAAGCGCTTATCTCCGTCCAGGCTGATGTGGCTCCTGAAAGACAACGTTTGATCTACTCCGGCAAGGTGCTCAAGGACGAGGAAACCGTGGCTTCCTACAAGATCCAAAACGGCCATGCGGTGCACATGGTCAAGCTGTCTGCCCCTAAGCCCGCCCAGCCCTCTGCGGAATCGGAAAGAACAACCTCTCCCCAAAACGTGCCCTCTAATATTGCTGCTGGTCAGGGTTCATTCAACCCATTGGCTGACTTGACCGGCGCCAGGTACGCAGGGTACACACAGCTTCCCTCGGCCTCGATGTTTGGCCCTGACGGTGGCATGGGCGAGATGCCCGACCCAGACCAAATGCTGGAGATGATGAGCAGTCCGATGTTCCAAGAACAGATGAACTCGCTTTTGCTGAACCCCCAGATGTTGGACTTCATGATCAACCAGAACCCGCAGCTCCGTGCTATGGGGCCCCAGGTCCGCAACATGCTCCAGCTGCCGATGTTCCGTGAGATGATCACCAACCCCGAAACCATGAGAAGCATGATGAACCTCAGAAACATGCAAGGCGGAGCTGATGCTGCTGCGCTGGCCTTCCCAGCACCTGGAGCAAACCCCACGGTGAACGAAGGTGGCGAAAACCAAGCTCTGGGCCAATCAGAGGGCCAGACAGCGGGTCAGACTCCTGGTCAGGCCCCGGGCGCCAACCCTCTTGCATCTCTTTTCCCCAACGGCATGCCTGCCGACCCCTTCAGCTTATTTGGTGGCGCCGGCGCCGGTGCTGGGGCTGGTGCGGCCGCTCCGCGTGACGATAGGCCTCCAGAAGAGCGTTACGAGACCCAGTTGAGGCAACTCAACGACATGGGTTTCTACGATTTTGATCAAAACGTGGCTGCGCTCAGGAGAAGTGGCGGCAGTGTTCAGGGGGCGATCGAGTATTTGTTGTCGGGCGGATTCTAGGCTGCTTAAGGTCTTTGACTGGGGAATCCCCTTGCTGGCCGCATCCGCTTGTCTTCCTGACTCGCCCATCTGTCACTCCTTTCGATCCTGGGAGTCTCAAGAACCAAGAATAGCTAAATTTATACATGTACGAATGACAGAGCGTCTCCAATTGTCAAGTAAGTAGCACCGTGCGTGCGCGCACCGAAGTATCACCATTACAAACTCTCACACTACATCCTCCACAACACCATCATGGCTGAATCGTCGGAAACACAAGAACCGACAAATGTCGCGCATCGAACTCGCAATGCAGGCCGTCGAGATTCGATAAGCAAAGACAGCCAGGAAAAAAAGAAGGCCGAAAAGGAAAGAGCCCGTATTATCAAGGACAGTCTAAAGAGTGACTATGTGGAACCAGAGAAGCGCCACTTGGGCCACTTAAAGCATCTTACCGCAGCCCATGGCGACAGAACTGCTTGCATGGAACCGATGGATTTCCACCTACGTAAATTTGCCGGTTTGATTGTCACAACTCATAAAGCCAGACCCCAGTTTTCAGAGGAGTTTATAGACGAATTGGGCATCTTGGCGTCTGAACACTTGCATAGGCTAATAGGTCAGCTACACAAGTATACGGAAGTGCAAAGGCACAGGCGGCCGGGTATCTATGATTTGGATCTATGTTTTCAGAACATCAACTTGAGTCCTGGGGATTTGTACCTGGAGTACGAGCGGAGCCAGGCCTTGTCAGAGGCAACAAAAATGCATAAGGCTGTCTTGGATGGTCAAGCCAGTCAACTACTAAGTGACTTTTATGCTGAGGAGTTCAATCTAGATAAAGACGACCCATCTGCGGTGTTTCATGCAAACGACCAACACGAGGTTGCCTCTCTCATCCCCAGAGAGCTGCAGCGACCATCTTATATCCCCGAGTACTTTCCTACGCTTCCGCCAGACTATACATATCAGAACACTGGCAATTATATGAGAACCATCACAGAGCTTAAGCAGATCAAGCTTAAGTTGGTGGAGGAGCTGAGGCTCAACGAGAGGTCTTTGTATAAGTTGATAGACCGTGATGTTACTGAAGAAGCGCCGCTCTCTGATGTGGACTCGGAAGATGAAGAAATCATGAGCGTCTCTGGGGAGGGTCAGACGACCGATGCGGAGAGTCCACAAGAAGCCACTACCGCAAGAGAGGAAACCAAAGAAAAGCCCGGACAGGACGAACAGGCAAGGGACCCACAAGAGAACCAGATTGAGGAGGTAAGGGAAGAACCAGAGAAGCCCAAATCGCCAGCAAATCCCAAGAGATTCGACTTTGTGGACTACGCTATTAGAAGGAAAGCAGCAAAAGAGAGAGCTGCCAAAAAACTCGCAGCTCACAGAAAGAAACGAGAAGATGATATCCTCATGCAGCGTGAAAAGAAGTTTTCACCGTATGCCACAGCATTCCCCACATCAAAAGACCACAAGTTCTACGAACTGTTTCTACAGAAGAGCCTTAAAAGAGTCGTGAAAGCGACCCGAGAAGCACACGAGAAAAAACGGGCCAAGATTGCCGAGTTGCTCGAGGAAAAAGCGAGACAGGAGAAGGAGCAGGAGAAGAACAGCGGCTCTTTCGAGTTTGGCTTCGCATTCAACCCCAATGCCAACGTTCTGGATGAAAGTGAAGAAGACGATGAAGTCGGTGAACTTGATTTTGGTGACGACTTCAAGCTATTGGACAACCGTACCGATGTCGCGGGCAAAAGACCATCCAGTGGAAGTGATCAAACTACACAAACGCAAGAACCTGCTGGTGAACCAGCTGCGCAAAAGCCTGAAGATGATGTACAAATGGCAGGCGACGCCGAGGATGTTGGTGATCTCGAAAATGAGCTTGACAATGCGTTGAACGGGCATCCCGATTTGCCAGCGCCCATTCCTTTCGATAACGCAATGGAGGGCTTTGAGCTGAGCGAAAGCGAAAGCGATGAGGAAGACAACTTAGGAGGTGTCAACGTTAATGTGAACGAGAACGTCAACCAGCCACAGGAGCCGCCGATGACATTTGAGATGAACTTCCCGCCAGAGGTCTCCGACGAGTCCGAGGAAGATGGCATGATCGACATGTAAATAGAGCATACACGAGTCACATGGGGTCAAGCATTGTGTAGTCTAACTTCTAGTGTATCTTGAAGTCCAGTTGACGACAAGCTTAAAGAGCTGTAAATGACATTGAATGTGTTCAACCTTGAGTTTGGTGTTCCAAGGTAAGCGTATACTCCTTTTTGGATCTATGAAGGTCAACTTAATCTAAAATAACACAGGCCGAGGTAGAGAGCATCTTAACTGGAGATTATAATACTCTGGTTGATGTTTCTACCATTTTTCTCCCACTCCAACACACAAAAATTCTATCAAACGCAGTATTTCCGATATTTACAGATATTTTACGAACATTTCAGGCTTTTAATAGCCAATTCCTGCAAAAAACCTAATTGCTTGGAATCTCTCTTCATCTCTCCCATGGCTGCGAAACGCATATAACACCTCCAAACCACCTCTACGGCGGTACTCACATTTTCCGACTCTCAGAGTCAACAAATCTTTCAACTTCAAAAGAATAATCCACCTTCCACTCAACTTTTTAAAAAGATCGCCAAACATCCCTTCAGCCAAGGGTCATTGGTAATGTCACCAGGCCGTTCACTTGACTAGCACCAAACTCACCTCAAACCCCTTCAATTTCTCAAAACCCCTAAGCGTTAGATTATCCCAACACGTCTCGACAATCACCAAATTTCACCACCCTGAACTCGATTGCTGCAAAACAATGGCTTGGTGGGTCTTCGGGAGAAACACCCGTGCACCCATACACAATGGCAGCACAAACACAAGATACCCAGCTTGGGCAACAGACAAATCTGCAAAATCACCAGAGCACGGTCACGTCCATGAATCCTGGCAATCAGACCGATTTTAAGAGCCACAGCAAGACCTCATAACACGGTAAACATAAGAAAAAACCTCCCCCCATGACCTCGGTATCACTACCTTCTTCTGCACCGTTCCCAGTGACCGTGACGTCGATAGCATGCCGACCAGGCGAGACGATTTCCCGATATGCCGTTTTGCTCAGATATAGGTATTGGGACTACCAGGAGGACCCCAACCTGAAGGAAGAAAATCCCCCCAAAATCCGAGTGGAGAGAATTGGCCTGTTCGAGAGCCCCATTGCGGGCGAAATCACCGAAATGGCCGTATCCATTGGCGAGGAAATCACCCACAGTGGCATTGAGATTTGCTCCATTCGTGAGCCGTGCACCCACGACGTGCAATACGGCGGATTGTGTGCTTTGTGTGGAAAAGCAGTCGAGGATGAGAAGGACTACACTGGATACAACTACGAGGACAGGGCCACGATCGCCATGTCCCACGATAACACGGGGCTTCGTATCAGTTACGACGAAGCGACGAAAATTGAGCATAATGCCACAGAGCGCTTGGCCAAGGAGAAGAAACTTATTTTGGTAGTTGACCTTGACCAGACAGTGATCCATGCAACCGTGGACCCTACGGTGGGCGAGTGGCAGAAAGATCCCCAAAACCCGAATTACCCGTTTGTGAAAGACGTGCAGTCATTCTGCCTTGAAGAAGAACCTGTCGTGCCTCCTGGGTGGATGGGCCCTAGACCGGGTCCAACCAAATGCTGGTACTACGTCAAGTTACGGCCCGGTCTCAAAGAGTTTTTGGCCAACGTGGCCAAGCAGTACGAGCTTCACATCTACACAATGGCCACGAGAAACTATGCCTTGGCTATCGCTTCCATCATTGACCCCAAGGGTATCTACTTTGGCGACCGCATATTGAGTCGTGACGAGAGCGGCTCCTTGACACATAAAAACCTAAAGCGACTTTTCCCCGTTGACCAGCTGATGGTGGTTATCATCGACGATCGTGGTGACGTTTGGCAATGGGACCCCAACCTCATCAAGGTGGTTCCATACGACTTCTTCGTTGGCATTGGTGACATTAATTCGAGCTTCTTGCCGAAAAAAAATGGTCAGCTTGTTGGTCCGACGAAAAACAGAAAAACTCTAGCCAGGCTTGAGGAAGCCATGGGTGATGAGAAGAAGGAGGAACCGCCCGTGGAAGTCGACGATCGTCTTCAAAATCAAACCCCAGACAGCAATATGGACGAAGGCAGCGACAGCGAACCCGGAAGCAGTCAGTCCAAAGAGGAAGATGATCAGCCAACAAATGTGGCATCCAATGGTCTGGAAAGCTCGGCCACGCCAGACTCGAGATCTAGTTCTCCTGATGAATCCGAAGACTCAGACTCCCACGGCTCGGATTCGGAAAGTTCCTCGCCTGTTGACCGTCTAGTTGAGTTGGGAGGCGGTGAAAATAACAAGAACCTACTCCTCGAACAACGGATATCTCGCACACAGAACCTTGAGCAGCAACAACACGACAGACCCTTAGCCAAACTTCAAGACAAGATGGACCAGATTGCCCATGAGCACGAGGACAGTACCGAGCCTTCCAAGGAAGAAGAGGAAGAACACATTTTGTATGATGATGATGCTGAGCTTGTGACTCTCGAAAATGCATTGGACTATATCCACAAGCAATATTTTATTGCATACGACAGTTTCAAGAAGAACCCCACGGCAACACGCCCTGATCTCACTACAATAATACCGCGGCTCAAGTTTGACTGTTTGAATGGGATTGTTGTACTTCTTTCAGGCATTCTACCGTTGGGCATGAACATGAATAACGCCGATATCGTCATCTGGTGCCGCCAGTTCGGAATGAAGGTGGTCAACGAAGTGTTACCAGAAATAACTCATGTGGTGTGTCGAGACCCCACTGCCTCATACATGAAAACTGGACTCACGCTTAAAGTCCGAATTGCTAAAAAAACCATACCAGGCGTCAAGGTGGTCAACCCAGACTGGCTCTTCGCATGTCTAAGCCTGTGGAAGCCTGTGGAGGAGAGTGACTACTTGATAGACCTTCCTGATCAAGAATGGTATGTTTCAGAGAACGATGTCACCAAGTACCAAACGGCGCTTGGCTCTCAGCAAGAAAGGGAGCAAGCCCGAAATGCAGCGTCTGAAATGAGGCCCAGGCAGGGGTCGCTATCTTCGATCGATGACTACGATTTCAATGAGGCTGACGCAGAGGTAGACGATTTCTTGGCCGGAATAAGCGACGATGATGAGGAGGAGGAGGCGGAGGATTTTGATGCGGATGAAGAACCAAGTCCGGGCGAGAACGAGGCGGCTAATAACGGATCAAAAGGCGCAAGCATGTCATTTGTGAAGAACCTCTTTTCGAACAAGCGCAATGCCCCTGAAGATGACGATAGCGACAACGAGAACGCAAATGCTAGCTACGGTAATGGCGATCACAAAAGGCTCAAGACTGAAGACAATGGCGACAATCTTGACGAGCTAGAAAAAGAGCTTTTAGATGAGCTTGACAACCTCGACGATTAGTTGAAAGGTCCTAGTGCCTCCGCTGAACAATGAAAAAAATCGGACTATAGTCGGAAGCCGTTAACTGCCGAGCCGATATGTGGCTGAACAGGGGCTGAACAGGGGCTCAAGCCGAACTAGAGAAAACAAGCGCTCAGCCGGATCAAGCGTAATTACAGGCGGAGGACCCTTTGGATCAGTGATGCTTTTTTGCGCCATGTTCTATTTTTGAACTGATGTAAACACACGTCGCACTAGCCAGCCACCAATTAATGAAATTGGGGCGCGGCGAAAAATTTAAGAAAGACAACATTGCCGAGATGCTGTTCGCGTCCAAGCCCCCTTCGGACCGTTGCCCTAACCTCCAAATTCTCCCATTCTGTTCAAGGCTTTTTTGATTAAAATTAGGTTGCAAACCCGCGCCGTTGGTTGATCGCAAGCAAGATGACGATTACCAACCGCGCCTTGTTGATCCACATCGGCTTGGATCTTTTGCTGAGCACGCGGCAGATTGTGTGCAGGCTGCACATATCCCCAGCAGGGTTTTATAAAAGATCGTGTTTGCTGGATTTGTGCAACTACCACTTCAGTGAATCATGATCTTCCGCTTGTTGGTTTTATTCTTCACCATAGCTTCCATCGTGCTATGCCCGTGGGCCATCGTGGGCTCCTACAAGAATCTGGGCTACCTTACTGAGAACTACTTGATCGGTGTGCAAATCACCGGTTTGGATCTCACCAAACTTTTCTCTGGTGCCAACTCCAAGAGAGAGCTCCTTTTGGATGCCAAAGAAATCGATTTCAAAGCCACTCCTACCACAAATGAACCTCTTGTGACCGCCTTCCCAAAGAGAGATATCCTCAGCGACGTTGAATCGGCTATCGGAAACGTGGATGTGACCTCGGCTCTCGGTGGACTTAACATCAACAGTCTTACTTCCCAGATTGCTACTGCCTCCGTGAACACCGGGGACATTGCCAGCAAGATTTCTGAGCTCGCCTCCAGTGCCTCCATCCCAGAATCCTTGGCTACCCTTGCAGAGGGTATCGCCGATGGCCTTAACCTTGATAATGTTGTTTCCGAATTGAGCTACCGTGATCTAGGCTTGGCTGATTACTACAGTGTGGGTTATTGGGGCTACTGTAGAGGTTACATGAACGGCACCAACGGAACAAACGAACTTCTCGACCACATGGGAAAATTTGGCGACAACTTCAACAAGGACGATGTGCATTTTGTGTGGTGCAGCCCACCTACGCCAGGGTTCAAATTCGATCCCTTGGAAATAATCAAACATGAGATGACTAACGCCGTGACCGACACCAATGACGGTTTGGACGGTTTAGTTGGAGAGCTCTCCAATAGCATTAAAGCTCTGCTTATCGCGATCATTGCATCTGTGTCCTACGAGGACCTTAACCTCCCTGGAAGCTTAAATGACGACTTAACCTTGCTCAACAATATTACCAAGGCGGCCCTAGCGATGTTGATTGCAGGCACCGGCTTGGCCTTCATTTCGTTCTTGTTCCAGTCGGTGGGTCTCTGTTGTTCCCCACGAAACGGTTGCCTATCGTGCCTCAATTTCATTCTCATGTTTTTGTTTTTCCTCTGCATCCTTCTTGGTGCCGGCTTGAGCACTGGTGCATACATGTTTGTGAGATCTGAGGTGAACGATGAGATTGATGAATACGGTATGAAGTCGTTTTTGTCTGTACAATATTACGCATTTGCGTGGTCGGCCATGGTGGCCTCGTTCCTTGCTATAGTTTTCGCTGCCATTGGTTACTGTTGCGGCTGTTTCGCTGGCAACAGACGCTCCTATAGAAAGGTCCAGGAACCACCCATGGCATACGACCATAAGGGCCACGGGTACCATTGACGATCTTGTGGAAGGCAGCAATGCTGTGTGAATTATAATGCGCCATGATTTTTATTTCAGAACTGTAGAATGTAGAACCAGAGGATTGGAGGGATTTTGCATCACAATGAGCTGCAGACATAGTTTGTAATGTTATCAATTTGGAGAAGCTCTCGTGGGTGCTGAGAGTCATAGCTCTTCCTTTAAGTGAATAATTGATCAAACAAACACGACATTTTATTCTATTTATCTTGGATTCTTTTCAGGCATTTTCAATACCTCAAGTTGATAGTATCTTATGCAGAAAGCAGACATTTCGCAGCCAATTTTCTGAACCCATTGGAAACACCATGACCTTGTAAATGGTAATCAATAGACATTTGCTTCGAAACCTTTTCTCGACGGCTTCAAAAATCTTGGGCCAAATGGCTAAAACCCGTCTTTCACGAATTTGGCCCAGGCTTCACTGACCTCATCACTGCCTGATGTAGCCTCAACCACCAAAACAAAAACAGAGGGACAAAGCGCTGGATGCCGTTATCTACCTTCCACGTAATTCACTGCCTTTTTTTCAAAAGTAAAAAAAACCCTTGACTAAAAAGCTCAACACCAAATTTTCCACTTCTACTACTACTACTTCCACTGCGCAGTCGCATCTTTTCCTCATCTTCATGCTCTGTTCACTTTCAGGCGAAGAGGCCCAGGAGCCGGTGGTGTCGCCCAAAAGCGGCTGCATTTTTGAAAAAAGGCTTGTTGAGCTGTACATCGCCGCAACAGGAAGAGACCCAGTAAGCGAAGACTCACTAACGGTGGATGAGCTCATTGTGGTGAAAAGCAAAGACCCTGTTATCGTGCCGCCCAAACCGGCTGCTTTCAACTCGATTCCCACAATGCTACAGGCGTTCCAGAACGAGTGGGACGCATTGGCATTGGAAACGTTCACTTTGAGAAAACAGCTTCAGAACACGAGACAAGAGCTCAGTGCTTCGTTATACCAGTACGATGCCGCAGTCAGAGTCGCCAATAATGCGCTCAAGGAGAGGGACGAGGCCCGAGAAGCTCTAGCTGAGCTTTCCAAGTCGTTTGCTCAATCGTCCAAGGACCAGGGGCCAGAAGCTGTGAAGACGAACGAGTTGAGTGAGCCAAATGACCGAGAGTCGGTTAGTCTGGCTAGCGACAGACAAAACGAAGGGCAAATTAAGCAAGCCGTCGAAAAAACTCCGGAAGCCAGGAAGGGCTCGTTTAGACCGATGCCCAAATACGTTGCTCAAGATCTCTTGGATGCCTCTCAGAGACTCTTTGCTCAACACAAAAATCTCAAGATCACAGCAAGAATACCGGGCCCGGGAGATAAAGTACTCGGAACGAGCATCGCTAACGAAATTGCTAATCCTTATCGTGCAATTGTTGTGGCCTCAAATGGAAGAGTCGCCGCATACAACAAAAACGCTATTTACATCTATCCTGACGGAAAGGTGATCCGCAAAAAGGCTCCGATTTTGTCAATATGCTTCACCGGCAGAGGAGACCAAGTTCTCGTTGCCTGCGTCAACAACCTGATCTACTTCCATGATATAGATGGCAGCACAGTGAGAAACGTCATTCATTCTGGGCCCGATATCCGCCGAATCATGGCTCACCCATCCCTTCCCATGACCATCGCTACCAGAAAAGACAGGTGGGTCGTGTTTTATAAAAACCAGGAAGCCCACGACCCAGGTCCGATTTTGGATAATGTGGCCTGTCAAGCTCTCCATGTGGACGGCAGGCTTCTAGCAGTTGGTACCACGACAGGCAAGGTTATTATCTATGATATCGTTACAATTGACAAAGTGGCTAGCATCGATACGAGGTATCCTCTGATCAACAAGCTTCAGTTTGCGTACAACGGATACTGGCTTGTTGTAGGATCTTACCTGGTCCGAGGTCTGGTGCAATTGTTTGATCTTCGTAAAAACTTGATGGTGCAAGAATTTGAGTACAACGACAGGGTCGAGTTCTCTATTGATAAATCCTCTCAGGTGCTCGCTGCGTCTGTCAAGAAAGATATGCTGGTGTACTTCAGCTTTTACGATAAGAAGGCTAAGAGTTGGATGGTGGACCTGAAAAAATACGCTGTTTCGGATGAAGCCGGCATCTTACTGCTCGAACACTTGCACGAAGAGACGGATCGACCAAGGTTTATTGGAATGACAAGAAACAATTTGATCGAGTTGGAGATGTCGAAAGCGGTGGAATAAAGACAAGAAAAACAATCCCTCTAGCCAATTCTTTTCATGGGCAGTCCCCGAAGCGTTTATGGATCGGACAGCCTACATTTTTTAAGCACGCTGAGCAAAGAGTGGAAGATTAAGGCCATGAAAGAGCTCCATAAACGAAGCATTGGTGAGATCTCAAGAGATCAGGAGGGGATGATCCAAAATTTCAAAGACTTGTCAGATGTACTGGTCATTTGTCATTGGGTGCCACCTTCAGTTTCGGAGCCGTGCTAGACCTCAGCAAAAAGACATCTTTAATATATCGGTACTATTAGACTCGGACTTGCTGAAAGACCCGAATACCGCCGAATCCAACCGACGGTGGGTGCCCCTGTAATATATTCTAATTTGCTTTGAATCACAAAATTAGTCGACTAAAAAATCATTTTGGTAAATCCGGTAAATGCCTTCTGCCATGCCTCAATATCATCATCAGTGCGCATCCGAACTTCCCCAGAATCATCACCATGTCCACTGAAGAACACAGAAAGAAGATCGACCAATTGGTAGAGCAATGGCTTGCTGTTGACCCGAACGAGGAGTCTCGCAATGAAATTCAGTCTTTGCAAAAAAACCAGAACTACAAAGTGTTAGATAGAAAGCTTTCCAAGAGAATCGCTTTTGGCACCGCAGGGCTTCGTTCCTCAATGGAGCTGGGATTTGCCCACATGAACGACGTGACGATCTTGCAAGCTTCCCAGGGTCTTGTCGCCTACTTGCAAGAAGTGAAAAACCCCTCTTTGGTTATTGGCTACGACCACAGGTTCCATTCACAGAGATATGCTGAAATCACAGCCAGTGTGGCCTTGGCCAGCGGCTTTACCGTCTACTATTTAGGCGCCGTGACCAATCTATCCGATGAGTCTGACCCTGAAAGTCCTTCTGGCGACAGATCGTACGTGCATACGCCTATGGTGCCGTTTGGAATTGACTTCTATGGAGCCTCAGCCGGAGTCATGGTGACGGCTTCCCACAACCCAGCGCAAGACAACGGATACAAGGTCTACTACGGAAACGGCTGTCAGATTATTCCGCCCCATGATGCTGGCATTGCGAAGAGCATAGACGAGAACCTCGTGCCATGGAAGGACAGGGCGGTATGGGACGTGAAGGGTAATTTCGAGAAGGGCTTGAAGGACGGTAAACTTGTGGCTGTTAAGGAGGAGCTTTCCGCCAAGTATGTGGGAGCTGTCACGCTGCAGTTGATAGAGGAGAAGGCGCTTTCGTTCAAGTTCGTCTACACCCCAATGCTCGGCGTTGGATTGGAGATTTTCTCCAAGATTTTCAAGCAATTCGATGCCCAGCAAGAAGAGGTGGATGTCGTGCCCGAGCAAGCGACGCCAGACCCAAAGTTCCCATCGGTGCCGTTCCCCAACCCGGAGGAGAAGGGCGCTTTGGACTTGGCTATTGCTCGTGCCGAGGCCCAAGGTATGGCTCTTGTGGTTGCAAACGACCCCGACGCCGACCGATTCAGCGTGGCCATCAAACGCAGAAACGGCCACTGGCAACAACTCACAGGCAACGAAATCGGCATTTTGTTCGCCGCCTATGTTGTCGAGGAACGCACCAAGAAGGAGGATTTGTCCCACACTTGGCTTCTCAACTCCACAGTGTCCTCGCAGCTTCTCCGCCTGTTGGCCGAGACCGCTGGATGCCATTTCCAGGACACATTGACCGGGTTCAAGTGGATCGGGAATAAGGCCATTGACCTCAAGAAGGACGGAGAAAGGGTTCCCTTTGGCTACGAAGAGGCCATCGGGTACATGTTCAGTGTGGTCAATGACAAGGACGGTGTTTCTGCAGCGGCCATGTGGCTCCAGCTTTACGAGTTGTGGTTCGGAAACGGCCAGCAGGACGCCGTAGAGAAGTTGGAGCAAATCTACCAGAAGTACGGCTGGTTCAAAGAGTGCAATGGCTACTACAAGCTCGACACGCTGAAAACCCCGGGCATTTTCCAGGCAATCCGTGATTCTTTCCCTGGCGACGCCCCGACCACATTGGGCGATTTCAAGGTTTCCGAATGGCGTGACTTGACCGTCGGCTACGAACTGTCCACTGCAGACCACAAACCGGTGCTTCCAGTGGACCCTCTGTCGCAGATGATTACAGCCGTTTTGCAACCACCGCACTCCAGTGAGCAGGTGCGCTTCACTTGCAGAGGCTCTGGCACAGAGCCCAAGCTTAAAGTGTACATTGAGGGCCGGTCGAACGGAAGCGAGGAAAAAGCTCAAAAAATCGCCAGGGACTGCTGGAACACGTTGCGGGACTTCTGGTTCAAGCCAGAGCAGAACGGGCTCCAAGAGGTGGTGTAGTGGCTTCCCACGGTGGTTCCTAGGCTTAGTTGCGACGTGGACTGCACATAGGACCCGACAGTGGCTGCTACTCTGAACTTTTCGTTTGTTTGGTTCGTCAGTCTCATTCGGTCTGTCACACGCCATGGTATTTAAGGACAAGGCCTCAGACCTACCAATGTATGTTGAAAAAGACGCTTCCATTTCTTCTCTCCAGCGACTAACAAATAGCCACAACCACCGTTTCAGGCCCAGACAGCCCTCGAGGGGCATGCTTCGAGGTCTCCTCATAGGGGCTGTCACCATACTAATGTTGTGGGGAATATTGCACCGAAACTCGGGACTCAACCCGTCAATCCAAGAAAAAGCCGTCTTGACCGAAGACTACGACCTATATAAGGTGACCAAGGACGGCGTTCACAAGGTGGAGCCCCAGGACGCTGCAACTACCGAGGAAGCAGACCAGATTTACAAAGACACTGTTCACTATCACGATTTGAACGACTACCAGGGAACCACCGCTGGCGAGTCCAACAACGAGGTGGTATTGTTTTTAATGCCTCTCAGAAACGCCGAGCACGTGTTGCCCATGGCGTTCCAAAACATCATGAACTTGACCTACGATCACTCGTTGATTGACATTGCATTTTTAGTTTCTGACTGTTCTCCTGGCGACACCACGTTAGAATCCGTCTTCAAGTACTCCATTTCCTTGCAAAACGGCACCTTGGCCGATGAGCTTCTAGCTGCCGAACAAGACAAGCGCAACAACCTCGTCAGAGGCACCAATGACTTGTATGAGAACTACATGGACCAAGCGTATATGGAAAATGTCCGCAAGTCGTACAACTCCCCCGAAACGTGGCACAAGGGTTACAGAACGCCGTTCCGGTCCGTGTCCATCTACGTCAAGGACTTTGGCCAGGTGATTGGCCAGGGTTTCAGTGATAGACACGCCGTCAAGGTTCAAGGAATCCGTAGGAAGTTGATGGGCCGGGCGAGGAACTGGCTCACCTCCAGTGCCTTGAGAGCCCACCACTCGTGGGTCTATTGGAGAGACGTGGACATTGAGACGTGTCCCGGATCTGTGATTCAAGACTTGATGAAGTTTGACTACGACGTCATGGTGCCCAACATCTGGAGACCATTGCCTGGGTTCTTGGGCAACGAACAGCCCTACGATCTCAATTCGTGGGTCGAGTCAGAACCAGCGCTAGAGCTAGCGAAGAAGCTTGACGAGGACGATGTCATCGTCGAAGGCTACGCCGAGTACCCAACTTGGCGTGTGCACCTAGCATACGTCCGAGACGCCAACGGTAACCCCAACGAGATTCTTGACTTGGACGGTGTTGGCGGTGTTTCCATTCTCGCCAAGGCCAAGATCTTCCGCCAGGGCGTCCACTTCCCAGCGTTCACGTTTTTGAACCACGCCGAAACCGAAGCCTTCGGCAAGATGGCCAAGAAGATGGGCTTTCGCGTGGGCGGCTTGCCTCACTACACCATCTGGCACATCTACGAGCCCAGTGAGGACGATTTGAAGAAGATCGCTGCGATGGAGAGAGAGAAGAGGCGGAAGCAACTCTAGACTGTGGGCACCTAATCATATCATCGGCATCGTGTAATAATACAGACGGAAATGCATTTCAAAAAAATAACATTCTCAGTAGGAAGGCAGGTGTTTTAATCTATGCGACCTTTGGCCGCTCAGAGATTGTTCACATCCATGTTGTTCATCATAAAATGTTTTTTGCTGAGGGAGTCGAACCCTCGCTCGGCGCTTTGCGCTTACCGACTAGACCAATGCAAAAGAAAATCATAAAGATCAGGACTGTCTGTAAACAGATGCTGCAAATTAAGAGTGAATTCTCGCGTTGAGAAGCGTCCAGCAGACGAATTCAGCTAAAAAAATTGATTTTTGGAAATAACTCAGCTTCTAGTCTTACCACCCAATTTAGGGTAAATGTCCATGTACGAATCCCTTTTTTCCAAATTTCTAGAAGTTAGGGCCAAAAGAGCGAGGGTAAGGTACTGAGGCCGGGATGGTAATCAGTGCACCTTGGATTTCCTTCAACTGTATCAATCTTCCATTGACCATGTCCTGGCGATAATGACTTTATTGATTTGATTAATCACCTTTTCCAAGGATACCAGTCAAAAAATCACGACGTTCGCCCAAGCGATCCGGTTATGCCCTCAAATATCAATGGCATACACTGACAAGTATTTATACACAATGGCGACAAAATCCCCAATGAAGATGAGTAATCACGCACATCACTCAGGTATGTTAGTTAGAAACCTCTTGAAATTAATTTCGCTTGAGGAGGATAGATGATGATGGTTCTACTGATGTATACTTGATACACTAAAAGAATCTCTGACTTGGAATAAAATTCTGAAAAGACTAGCAGAATTTTGTGATTCAAATATTGATGTGTGAATCCTCTAATAAAGTTTCTCTAACGACGGAGAAGGGAAAATGGAGCTCCAACAGTCTGCCCCTGTTCGATCTGTGACAGATGGAGTTTTGCAATTTGGCAGGTCAATCCTTTCCCGAAGACGTCTTCCAAATATCCTTTCTTTCTCTTGCCATACACAATAGGGACTACTTTCCAAGTGTTGCTCAAACGTTAGGTAATTTCAGCCTTTAATTGTTTCAGCGAATAGATCTGGGCAATTACTGAAAGTTCGACCAGTCTGCCCTCGACCAGTCTCAGTCCACAACCAAAGAGACATTGATCACTAATTACGTTTTCAAAAGCCTCTTCGTCCACTTCTTCTAAAAAGCTTCGAGTGTTGTTCGCCCCATCAATACCCACAAAACAATGGATGCAATGTTGGCAGGTTTGCAACCATTATCTCGTCTACATAGTGGAGAGTAAGGTTCCTCAGCCAAACGCGAGCCATTTTTGCAACGACGCCGTGATTCAAAACCACAGAGCTAAAAATACTCTGGAGCTAAAAATACTCACTAGGCCACCCCGAAAGTGTCCGGAGATCAACGTGAATAAGTTGAACAATAAGGCTCGTCTAGACGTAGACAGTGCATTACCAGAAAAAAGAACAATCCACGAGGGCTGTTTACTCTTGAAGATATCAAAAGTTTCTGCTTTTCCTTATGGCCGATAACGCTCTCTTGCAATTTCAGGCCTTAAGTTTTACCGAACGCCTTCTCGTTCTCCTCCGTTCCTCTTTTTATCTTTCCTTCTCTTTGGCTGGTCTTCACTGCGGCCTTGTTCTACGCGACAAAAACAAACATAATGCATGCTTGAGCAGCTGAGCCTCCATCACAATTGAGCACCAATCTCACTTTTCACCATCAACAAAAAACAACTCTTTTGTTTATCTATTCGATTCCTTCGTTTTTCACCTTCGCTAAACCGTTTTTCGTTCGCTTTATTTCACTTCACTTCAGCCGTCCCATTATATTTGGTGGACCGCGTCATTTTTCACCTTCACCATGATCTTCTGGACCCTAATCTCCACAGCGCTAGCACTCGGGCCAGTGCTGGATTTTCGTGTTCCTGATATGGCCCGGGCTGTTTCTGGATCCGCCAAAACTGTTCAGCACATCCAGCCGTCCGTGGAAATCAATAAGGTGCTGTCTCTTAAACTGCATCAGGCACCAGTGATCACCATCACCGACTCCATTCTCCCGTTGTGGACCGACCCCACCAATTCGATCTACTACGTGAATCTGACCGTCGGGCCAGACGGCGCCAGCGCCGAGTTTCCGCTCCTTTTGGACACTGGCAGCGGGGTTTCGTGGGTCTTGAATGATCTGTGCTCCGGCAGCGCCTGTAGTAACGCTGCCAAGTTTTCGCTGAACGTCAAAACGACGTCTTCGTTATCGCTTTTATACTCCGGCAGCCACGTGTCGGGCAAAATGGTGGATACGGTGGAAAACGACCTCGAGTTTGTCATTGGTGACAAACTTCGACTCTCCAACTACTCGTTCGGTTTGGCGCTGACGGCGCCCGATGTCTTTCTGAATTTCAACCTCAGTGGCATTCTTGGCGTTCAGGCCCGTTACGACGATCTGGAGAAGTCGAACATGCTCCACCAGCTCTATTGCTCGGGAGCCATTGACGCCATGCAATTCGCTACAGTGCTCGGCGGGACCTCGAATAATTCATTTGGCGGATTATTTATCACCGGCAAGGCGGCCTCGAAATACGCCTCGACGTTGGCCACCTCCGATCTCGAATATTGCAATGTTCTCACCAACGACCAACTGTTCTGGATGTTGAACATTACCGGCGTGGATTCCCAGCAAGGTTCGGCGATCAATTCCTCCAAAGGTGCTATTATCGACACAGGCACTACGGGTATGGCGCTTCCAAAAAACGATGCTACAGCACTCCACAAAGCTGTCTTTGGATCAGATTACATTGGGGACGACAACGGTAACTATGCATTCAGGTGCAACGCCACAGGCAACATCTCTTTTTCCATCGACAACCACGAATTTGTCATTCCCATTTCCAGCATAAAGGCTCTGGCGTACGAGCTGTCGGTGCTCCAGGGATACTGTGCATCCAAGGTACAAGGCATGGACTTGCAGAACTGGGTTCTCGGTGCCAGTTTCCTCAGCAACTTCTATACGGTTTTTGATCTTGAACACAGCCGGGTGGGATTTGCCCCTCGTGTTGAATCCTATTTGGTTGGCAATCTGAGTTCGAGTCCGAGTCTGAGCCAGAGTCTGAGCCAGAGCCAAAGTTCGAGCCTGAGCCCGACACCCACATCGTCCAAGACATCTCAAGCGTTTGCATCATCGAGCTCTGGAGCTCATAACAACACCACAAAACCAGCGAAGCATGATCTGGCCGCTAATCTTCCACACGCCAGCTATCTCGCGGTCCTTGCATTCAGTTTGTTGCTCGTATATATCATGTAATCACAACAAGCCAACTAAGCACAGCGTACATCAAAGCCACGGGGTAGATGGCCAAGAAGACTCGCCCAGGAAGCACTCCCAGGCACCGTAGACTCATTTGAGCAGCATACAAGCTCCAGGCGTTAAGCACAAACATGATGATCAAGCGAATGAAGCGCCATTTGATTAAAAGGCCATTTATAATTGCCCCCACCACCAAAGGGAACATGCTGTAGCCCGTGGCTGAAATAGCAGACAAGAAGGAAATGGTGCCGCCCAAAAGCTGAATATTCAAGCCCACCACCAAGTAGAAGAGCCACGTGAAGGAAAACGTACCGGAAAACACCACATTCGTCTGCAGCTTTGGCGCCAAAAGGCCCATGGTAACTGAATACGCCAAAGAAAACGTCAATGGGCCCCATAAGTCCCAATCCAAGGCAGTCACTTCCTCCGAGCCCTGAGAGTCCTCATCATCTTCAGGCACCAGGGTAGTATGAGCAAGCAGCGAAGGGATTCTGACACCGTTGTTCAGGGCAAAATTGAGCAAGTTCTGCTGGTTCTTATATGCCAACTGTTTAAGCTGGGCAGGCCACACCACCACGGCCAAACGGCGGCCAATCTGGAGCAAGTCACGCTTCAAGGTGTGCCACACAGGCTCGTCCAAAGTGTCGCCACCAGAGTACTGACTTTCTCGGATGGTGTTGTTTTGTTGAAACTGAGGCGATTTGATAAACGGACTGAAGGCGGAGGAAAGATCGACTTTTGGAGCCCACGAAAAACCAGAACTGGCAGGTTGTGTTGGGGCATGCTGGGAGGTGGATTCATCGGCAGCCACGGACTCAAACGGATTCGGGCCGCTCTCGTAATTGGACATGGTGTGGTCGATAGAGATAAAGTTGTGGTATTGAGGTGTGAGAATGCAGGCTGAGATTGAGTAGAGGAATAGTGGGTTTGGAAGATCGCCATGGCAGAGGATAAAAAAAAGACTTTTCAATTTTGTATTTTTTCTGATGCTGTTCGAATCGGGACGTTGTTAATTTGCGTTGTTTTGGTGTCATGTTTGGAAGTCTGGTAGATGTCGAGGGTTCTAGAAATGGACACAATGATTCTGTGATCTGGGGTTTTTACCAATAAAAGAAAAGACAAAAATATTGGAAATGAAGGACATAAAAGAGCTCTTGGAGTCTGAACTCCTTTGTAGCACCGGTGGGCTCGAAGAATCAGTCTTGTGAACCATGAGTTTGCAGCCGCCTACAGTAAATCTGGAGTTTGTTTTTTTAAAGTTGGAATATATAAGTAGATGAAGATCTTGACCATAGTTTACTCTCAATTAAAATATTTTTGAAGTATACATCTAGATAACTATAATTATATTATGTATTATATAGCTGCAGCATCAGCTGCTTTATCTGCTATATACTCTATAATAGTTTTATACTTAGCTTTCTATAAATATCCGGGAATTCATGAAGATACTTATTTTTTCCGAAGAGGATATTCACTATATCTCACTATCCAAAGAATTGTATAATCCTGAGATGAGCACCCCAGACGGATCTCGTGCTGCCTCAACATCTGAAAGCGATAGGCCGTTGCTTAATATAAATTTCAAGCATCAAGGCATACTCACGGGCTTATTAGCTTCCTACGCTGGATGATAGTAGTTTCAGACTATCCAATTTGATCCCCCATTCAAGATATTCACCACCTACAGGCTATTTCCGAAGCACTAAGTAAACCAAAATTACACCGTATCTTTAGGTTAATTTCAATGCACTAAGTTTATCAATACTAGAGCCCATCCCCAATACGCTCATAAGCTGTAGAGTAAGTCAAGGGAAACTGCGGTTGCAATGATCTGCTCGTTCCTCTATACCCGGCTATTTACATGCATCTATTTCAAGTCCTCCTTGAGCTCCTCAACGTTGTCCTCCGGCGTCAACTTCTTCAACACACGAGCTGGGTTACCCACCACAACGGTGTAAGCAGGGACATCCTTGGTGACAATACTGCCAGCGCCAACCACTGCACCATCGCCAATGGTCACGCCAGGCAAAACCACAATGTTACTGCCGAACCAAACATTGTTTCCCACAGTAATAGGAAATGCGTACTCCTCGCCCGATGCTCTCAATGTAGGGTCGGTGGGATGCGTGGCTGTCGTGAAGGTCACATTGGGGCCCGCCATGACGTTGTCGCCAAAAGTGATAAGTGAGCAATCCAAAAGCGTGAGGTTAAAGTTGAAGTAGTTCTTCTTTCCAAACTTGGTGTTACAGCCGTAGTCAACGTAGAAAGGCGATTCGACCACAACATCAGGCTCAACCTTTCCAAAGATCTTCTTCAAAGACTCGTAGCGGCCGGCGTAGTACTTCTCAAGATCGTAATCATAATCCTTCATGCGAATGTTGGCAATGTCATGGGCCAATTCGGTGCTGAGGTTTCTGGCAGTCCAAAGCTCTTTATTCATGCAATCGTATGGAGCGCCCAGAATCATCAATTCGTACTGTTCGTTCCTGGGCAAGTTCAGGAGATTGGCGTATGCCCAGTCGACGAGTTCTTTGTTGATTCCTCTTTTATTTTCGGGCATTACGTTGAATATATTTCTGTAAGAAAGTAAGCTCTAAGGAAGCTGCGAATTTATACGAAGAATCTTCGCAGATCGTGCTAAATTTGGGGTAACGATCTAGCGCATATAAACAATACGTGGACCCAAGAAATTTCGCAAAAGGCGTCAGAATTCCGGAATATAGTCTCAGTCTTTGCGAGTTCTCTAGTTGGTAGCTTTTACGGTGTTTGGTAGATTTACGGTCTTTGGTAGATTTGATTTTTCAAAATTGTCATCTCTCGTCTACTTCATATACTCGTGTGGGGACGATCTCGTTTCTATACCCTTCATCTAATTGAAGACATTCCAGGGTGGGTTGTTGGTACGGTGCTTGCCATACTTTCCGGTCAAGTTGGTCAACTTTTCAAAGTCATCTTTAGAAAGCTCCACGGTTCTGTGGTTGCTGATGATTCTGTCCTTATGCACCGACTTGGGCAACACCACGGTCTTTCTCTGAACCGCCCAGGAAACGAGAATTTGTCCAGAGCTCACCTCGTACTTCCTCGAAAGCTCGTTGATGAATGGGTTGTTGAGTAAATTAGAGTTGCCTGAGCCCAAGGGCGAGTAAGCCTCGATCAAAATGTCCTCAGAAGCCAAGTATTCGGTCAACTCAGGCTGCACCAACAAAGGATGAGCCTCGATTTGGAGAACAGCAGGCTTGATGGTGACATCCTTGTCTGCTAACAACTTCTGCACTCTCTCCTTAGTGAAGTTCGAGATACCAATCGACTTCACCTTACCGGTTGTTACCAACGGCTGCATAGCCTTGTAGGTCTCGATAAAGTCGTACTCCTCAGGCTTAGCCTCTCTTTCATCCTCAATGTTGATTGGCCAGTGCATCAAGTACAAATCGACATAGTCAGTGCCCAATCTCTTTAAAGACTCGTCAAGGGCAGCCTCAGGGTTAAGGTGCTCGGTGTTCCACAATTTGGTGACAAGGTAGATTTTCTCTCTTTTCACGCCAGACTCTTTGATGCCCCGGCCAACACCTTCTTCGTTGCCGTAGACGGAGGCAGTGTCAATGTGAATGTAGCCGTTTTGCAAGGCGGTCTTGACTGCTTCGACAGCGTCCTCATTTGAGGTCTGCCATGTGCCCAAGGCGATAGCAGGGATCTTGTTGCCGTCGTTCAACTTGAAGGATACTTTGTTCTGTACTGGTGCCATTTTTTTGTGAAGAATCAAAGAGGTATTGCTGGGCTTTTATAGTTCGTTTGGTTATGCGGAGCTCCGTTCATTCTAAATGCTTGCTGTGGTTCTCATGTCAGCAAAGTGCACAGAACCTAGGTCTCAGAATGCGATTTAGAGCGTTCTGTGGCTCAGGTATGTCTCAAACGTCGACAAATGAAGGCTATTGTTTTCGTATGCGTTGCCTCTTTTTCATTTTCATAAAAAGTTTCTGATTAGGCTGGCATAATGTGTGGTGATGCACTTGAATGGAAATTGCAAGCGTTTGAGGCTGGTGTTCATGGGGCTCCTTCAGCAATCGCAACTATATGGGCCCATTTCCGGATGATCAAGTCCGATGAACACCGAGGGGGCAATCAAATTTGTCATCGCAAAGTCGCAAGATCTCGGTGGTTTAGCAATTGAGGTTTCGAACAATGGTCTAACGCGCACACAGGATCGTTCTCCTGCTCAACCAGCCTCTGCACTTTCTGGCCCACAATGCTCGCTTTTTGTCTGATCACCATATACCCTGATCACTGAAAAACCTCTCCACCAACCTTCCACTCTCAGCCATAACTAACACTTCAGAATCTCTAGACTTTCTTGCGTAACCCAAAGAAGCCTTTCCGGCGACCAGACTTCTTGCTAGTGCTGGAGGTTTGGCTGCTGGAAGATCTCGTGGTGTCAATACTTCGTAGATCGCTGTCGTTCACATTCGTAAGCAGTTCAGGATGTCTGAGCTTGTGTCCAATGCGCAGAATAATTCCTCCTTTCTTCTCTTTGGACGAAGTGATCGAAGGCTTCGAGTGCTGTGAAGCATTGTCATCCTCATGATGTTTCGAGGAATAGAAGTTCTGAGGTTCAGTATTGTTCCTTTCAAGCGGCAGCGACGCATGTTTTGGCAATGCCTGAGAAGAGAGTTCTGAGGTACCCTCCTTGCTCTCTCCCTTGGCAGTCTTTTCCACTTTTTCGGCCTTCACGACACGCTTGGCTTCCTTAGCAGCATGCCTTTCTTCCTTGAGCACCCGCTGCTTTTCCTCTTTCGCAGCCTTTTGCTTGGTTTTCTCCTCTTGTTTAATGATTTGAGCAATGCGCTTGTCAAGGTCCTTGTTGTCTTCAAGCAGACTCTTGGAATTCGTCCTACCCCCGGTAGGACTGGACTTGAGTGGTGTGAACTTGAACGCTGAAGTTGTAGTGTTGAGAGAAGTGGACGATCTCATCGACTGTGGTTGTATGTGGGGAGGAGGCTGGTCGCTTAGATCTGTAGTTGGGACCCGCTTGAAAGGTGAAGAAGTTCCCGAACCTGACGCCTGTCTTAAAGTAGTTACAGACGGCCTGCTAGGGCCAGTTTGTGATACGGTGACTTGCAGCTGAGCATCATCATCAGAGCCATGTCCTTGACGTGCCACACGCTCAAGCTTTTGGTAATCTTGCTCGGTCTGCTTCAAAGAATTAGACATATGTTTCACGTTGAGCGAACGCAACATTAGCTTCACGTCAGTGCAGATGGACGAGATTTCATGAATTAGGTCAATGACATAGTCACTTGGCGGAGGCGACTCGGGCGAAACAAGATCCTCCAAGGTAGTCATGAGTGATTTCTCCTTCTCCTCTTCCTCGACCTCATCTGCCATGTAGGTAACTGAATCGTACGCCAGGCGATCAAACACAGACTTCGACCGTGGGTTAAGACCAAAACTTTTTCTCTCACTGAAATCGAGGAAATGTATGTCGCTTTGAAAATAGTCGGCGTCATCATCGTCTTCTGATCTAGAGTCTTCAACATTGGGGGTTTCAGTGGCTTCAAGAAGACCAGACTTAGGTGATTTTGGCTCTTCTGAGCCTAAGCGGGTACTTCTGGATTGGAAGTAATCGCCGTCATTGAAGTTTGTGGTCTCCTCGGGTATGCTGGCCGGCGTAGATGTGTTCCGCTTCTTACTTCCCTGACTTGAAACACTGGCTTTGTGTAGACTTGATGATTTCCGCAATAATGTGATGTCCAAGTAGCCATCATCAACCGTACCCATGAAACCCTCGTATTCATCAATTGGGAGTCGAAGGTTCGGATCAACAGTTCTTCCTAGGTCACGGAAACATTCGAAGTACTTTTTTTTGAGACGCTTACCCTGATTGATAATATGTGCCTCTTTTCTGCCAATGATACCATACAATACTTCACTGATCAAGTCATAAAGCAAGGGAACCTTGAAGTACCTTGCAATGATCATGCAATCGAGAAGGCAGGGTCTGAGGGTCCATTTGTTACCGACCTGCCCAGTGTACATGTACTCCGCAAAGGCCTTAAGCGAGCTCGTGCAGAAGGGAATGTAGAGTTTTCTGGGAATCAAAGATGGCTCCATTTTGAACGTTTCAGCATCGTTATTCTCAAAGTCCAACAAAGCGTGGTGGTGCGGTTGTTGGTCAACAGCATTGTCGTCCAAGTTCTCTTCATGAAGACTCCTGGCAGTTGATGGTGTCTCTGCTGTGAAAGAAGTCAGCAAGTTTTTCTTGCTCAGTGAGTCTGAGTTCGATGAGGTTCTTGTAGAGGATGACGCACGTCGCTCTGCTTGGAAATCGATTGCATCGACAGGCATTCGTACGGGGTCATCTTGCGTTTTGTTGAGCGACGATGTCTTACTCATGACTGGAACGGAGACTTCAGTGATCGGAGGATCCAGCGAAGCTGACACTGAGCCTCTCGGAGAAGCAAATGGAGACGCTCTTGGCAGTTTTCCCCCGTGGGACGGGATGCTTCGCAAAACTGTCAAAGTGTGGAGAAGAGAAGCGCGAGGTGAAGTAGCATCAGTGGAGTTCTTTCTCGACCCGGGCTTGAATGTTGTTGGAGTAGCAGGAACCGCAGGCAAAGGTTCATTCGGCATAGGCAATTGTGGAGGAAGGTCCAGAAGCTGTGATGCCAAAAGTGAGTTCGAGGAAGAAAAAGACGAGACTGATGCTTTCCTTTCGTTGACCTTTCTGTGTGGGTCAATGGAACCAGTGTCCTTGGACAAAGAAGAAGTTGAAGTGGATTCTTGGAAAGGAAGTCTAAACTGAGGTGGTTCTTTCTGAGATGGTTTCACCGAAGGGATGGATACGTGGAAAAGCCGTTCAGGTTTGTCAGCTAGTGGCTCACCGCTGGAGTCGTCATCATTGGTTGACCCTTGCCTGTTGCTCTTTGAGTCCAGACTTGTGCCACTACTCCTGGATGCTCGGAGTTTCTTAGAGCTTTCACTTTGCAATTGGTCATACTCGAACCTATCCACGGCACCAACGTACGCTTTTGAAAGAAGATCAATGAAGTATTTGCCCCACCGTTCTCGCAACACTGTCATGGAAATCGGTATTCTATCACCGCTGGTGGAAATCAATTCCAAATCAGAAATCAAGTCACCGTACCTGTCAAAGGCGCTCCGGCCTAGCGTGATAGCAGCAGGAGGAAAAACAGATCTAATTTTGGTATAATTAACCTTAGGTGCAGCATAGTGAACATACTCGTTGAAACTCAAATTGTTGCCTGGACCTTTGCTGTCGCTTTTTGAAGACATTGTGGAGAATTTTCTGGCTGGATTAAAGTCGGGTATGTCCTCGTCGTCAAGTTCACTCAATGACGATGTGTCTTCCGCTGACGAGCTTGCAGATACAAAATCCTCAGCAGAGCTGGTTTCCATGGTGAGATACTTCTTCCCATCTGGACCGTGAAAATGACTTCCAGCAATTTCGAATGATGCTAGTATGTTGGTGACAGGTAAGCTGACGGTGATCATGGAGGTGAAGTAGCGCACACTGCTTGTCGTTCTGGAGGTCACATAATTTCCTAGAAGAACAACTTTATGGTGGGATGTCCATGCAAATCCACCCCAGAACCTATGAGAACCATAATCATGATGGCAAAAGATGTTGAGGCGAGACCATTTACCCGTGGGCTTGTTGTAGATAAAGATGGAGATATCAAGCTCATTGGGTAAAAAACCGACAATGACAAGATTCTGGCCAAAGAGCCCGCCAGTTGGGAAGTTGAGATTGTGGGGTACGATCCGGCGTAGGATATTCGCTTTTTGCTCGCTGAAAGAGGCGCCGTTAGTTTTGTTGTTATGAAGAGGCATCACCTTGCCTCGACAAACACGTTTACCGATTCTGAAAGAGAGAAGCGGGTTCACCGGATGATCAGACTCCTCGTTCGTGGGTGAATATAGTATAATCGACTCTTCCTCAGCTGTCGAAATATCCTCGACAATGGGCCCTTGATTCTCCGAATCTCTGCGCTCTGCGTTTCCATGAGTGTGACGGTGGGGGTTATGGTGGTGATGGTGTTCCACCTCTTCGGAAAAGTTGACTATCACACTGTTCAAGTAGTTCACATTGACGTTCTTGTCGTTATTGACCGAATCGAACTGCAGTAGTCCGCTTTCTTCGTCTTTTTGCTTGTTACCAGAGGAGGCACTAAAGAAGAGCGGATTGCCAGCATCCACGTACTTTTTCTCCACGAGGTCGTAAGCGAAGTTATCGTATAAGGGTTTGGAGTCTGCGCCTTGGCCACCGGCGATGATCAAGCCACAATGATTCTTCTTCTTAGCAAAATGAAGACTGTTCACTAGCGTCATTTTGTGGCAGTACCGGGGCAGAGGCACGCCTTCAGATATCTCTAACCCGTCGTGGAGTCTATTCCAGGACTTGGAGCGCAAATCGAACTGCCAGAGATCGTTGCACGGAACCAAACGGCTTGCCATTTCGTCAGTCAGCTCGTCACCATCATCAGGAAATACGAGGCCGCCAAAGACGTAGATGCAGTTGTTGCCCTTAGCCATTTCATGAAAAAGCCGGGGTTGGGGCCTAAGAGACTGGTCCGGAAGCAGCACACGCAGCCAGGTTTTGGTGAGCAAGTCCAAGTAGAAGAGCTCGCCTGAAAGATACTTGCGAATGCGTTTCAGCTTGTTGGGCCCCAACTTCAGCAAAAAGGTGTTCAGGATGTATTTGGCATCGATGTTGCTGGCCAAGTCGAGGCCCACCGTGAGACCGCCAAAGATGAATACTTGCGAATTATGAAGAATCAGAGCGGAACCGGTCCGTACGTTCAAGTTGAGTCTGTCATCCTTTTCTGTTGGTGGTAGCTGCAACGAGTGGCATGCGCTGGATGTGGGAAGAAACATTGTCTTTCCATGAAAGGTGTAACAAAAAGACTAGTAGCGGATCTCAAAGTAACGGGATAAATCAATGGTGCAGTAGCTGAGGTGTGTAGTTAAAGGCAGCCTTAGAGCTCGTTTAACGAATGTCTGAGATGTGCTTTTTTTACTTTAGATGTATGTGCGCATAGTAGATCTCCACTGGGGTTGATAGGTGTGATGGGAAAAATAGACTAGCAGGGAGGGGTAATGAAGAGAGGCAGGAGGGCGAAGCATGAATTGCATTATTTTGTAAAAAGTCAATTTCGAACTTTTTCTCAAGAAAATTCTCTCAGTGGGGATTCTTGTGTGGGGTGTTTCGCAGCCAGTAGAGTGTGCTTAATTTGCATTGGATACATCCAGGTGCCCATACCAAGAAGACTTCCAATTATACAGTTACATAGAAGTTCAAGAGTTTTTGGGGTGTGAGTAATGACGAGCGTTTGCAATCCAGCAGCATAAAGTGGTTGAAATCTCGGTTCAAACTCCGAACCCCGGGAAATCTCGGGCCCATCCCAGTATCCTATTTTTTCAACTGATATCCTATATAACTCGGAGGGCATTTGGGTTCTTTTCGTTCTGGGTAATATTATTGCGAAGGTTGTCCCAGCAGTTCAATTGAGGAGAATAGGGGGCTGGCCGTGATCTGGGCTGCTAGGTCGACCTGAGGACATAGTTGTGTTAAGGGATGACAATGATCTGGAATCGAATAAAATTTCTTTTTTTTCTTTCGCTTGGACCTCTTTATTTAAGTAGAGCTTTATAGCTACAGAAAGTTCGACAAGAACCTTTAATTCAATTTTAGGAGACTTATCGACCCTTAGGACTTCTCTGTCACAAAGCCTTCTTCAAAGACGAAACTGTTACGGCCAGTTTGGCAGCATCAAGACTTAAGGTATTGGTATTGTCAAAAAAAATCTTCTCCATGTATATTGGTACGATTGAGTCCCACCAAATGGCGTCAGGTCATGGCGTTCTCCATCTCACCCTAAGTGAATATCTACTCAAGGTTCGTCTTCACACGGACATTTCCACAGTTTGCCTCACTTCTTGATGGGTTAAGCAAACAGGAAATACAAGACGAAAGGGCATCATTGGTGAAATAATTACTTGGATTCTCCGGCTCTAAAGTTCAAAGCTTCCTCTTTTCATTTGTAGAGCTTCCGCTTCCGAAATTGAATCGGTAGCCGCAATTACCAGCTAGACCAAAACGTTTGACATTATTGACCCTTAAATTGGAGGATTTGATGGTTGATTGGGTTACTCCGGTGCACTTCATCATCAGTTTCCCAGCTTCAAAATCAAGACGTCTTTTAAACCCTCAAAAATCGGTCTATCAAACCGGGAGCGTTTTTGCCTCATAAATTCAAATGATGTATCCTGGTGACGTTTTTGCCGCCTCGTATATCTTTAATTTAGCCTTCAACCTGTGCTTCATATTAAGCCCAGCGCTTTTCAAGAAGCAACAAGCCTGGTTAGCTCAATCGGTAGAGCATTTGACTCTTAATCTTCTAAGGTCAATCAAAAGGTTGCGGGTTCGAGCCCCGCATCGGGCTTTCTTTTTGCTTCAGCTGATCAGCAATAGCCTCATGAATTCTACTAGAAGCAGGTGTTTTCAGATGTTGCCAGCGTTTGCTTCTTTGGTGAGGCGCCATTGCGTTGGTTAGTGCTGTCTATTGTGGCTGCGAATAGCCATGGCATGAGTTGTGTGGAATGTAAACCCCTAATGAGGCTCATCTGCGAATTCTCCAGCGTGCTTCACCGCTTTGTGGACCTATCACGTTGCTCGAATTATTCAGCACCTTAAGGGTTAGGTACCAAGAACCAAGCATAGCTGTGACGAGGAGGAGCCAATAAGGACAGATTCAAGATCTGAACCTAAAAAAAACCGTTTGGGATTTTGCTCAGCTTCTCTCTAAGCTTTATATATAAAATATTCATCAAGCCCCAAGCCGAAAATCCAAAGATGTATTCGCTCTTGATGTGTCTCTTTATCTCTTCGCAGACAAGTAAGCACGTAAATTTTCAAACAGGGCCACACGAAACCAAAATCTTGGCAAACCTCTGTTCATTTCCAAACTGACACAAACTACAGAATCGTCAAAAAAATCCCCAGAACCCCTTTTGCAACCCCTAATCCTCCAAATAAACCTCACCGGGCCATTAAAGCCGCGCTGGAGTACTCAAAGTCTCTGCACTCCCAGATCAACATTTGATCTGCCCCGTTATCTTGGATCTCAGACCCTGAACCTTCAACAAGGCTACTGGCCTTAGACATACTGAAAATATCATGTCGGCAAGCTCGCATCCTCCCCGAACGCCCACGGCTCCATCGGCAGTCTCAATGACTGAAATATCAAGAACCTCTCTGAAAGACTCAGTGAGCCATGTTCAGGTAGTGTGCCGTCTCCGGCCCTTCGAAGGGCTGGATGCCCAAAAACACACTGCTTCGCCAGTGGAAATCATTGACAATCACACCTTGTGTATAAATCACAAAGAAGCGCTGAATGTTTTTTCGTTTGATAGAGTCTGTGACGGTGCTACCTCACAGGGTGAATTCTACCAATTGGTGGCTGCTCGGGCCGTGGAAGACACGTTGAAGGGTTTTAATGGGACTGTTTTTGCATACGGCCAGACTGGTGCTGGCAAATCATACACGATGTTTGGAAAACCTGGCGCTCCAGGTATAGTGCCCAGAATCAGCCACCACCTCTTTTCCCAGATTGAAAAAGCATCGCCAGACATAGAGTACACCGTAGAGGTCTCGTGTATGGAGATCTACATGGAGCAAATCAAAGACCTTTTGAATCCGGGTGTCACGGAGTTTGCTATCCACGAAGATAAGGAGAACGGTGTATATGTGAAGGGCCTCTCGCATGCATTTGTTACGACGGATGAGGAGCTTGAAGAAGTGATCAGGCTAGGCAACAAAAACCGCAGTGTTTCTGCCACGCAAATGAATGCCGAGCTGTCTCGGTCTCACGTAATTGTGAGAATCATACTTTCACAAAAGTCAGCGGAGGGTGAGATGACGAAGTCCAACTTGTTTTTGGTGGACTTGGCCGGTTCCGAGAAGATGGACCGCAACAGCGCCGCAGAGACCAAGAAGATCAACTTGTCGCTTTCTTCTCTTGGGCAGGTGATTTACTCCCTCACGGATCCCACAGCCTCCCATATCCCTTATCGTGATTCGAAATTGACTCGAATCTTGCAAGAATCGCTTGGAGGCAATTCGAGAACAACTCTTGTCATCAACATTTCTCCAGCTTCATCAAACGCAGCGGAAACTCTATCGACGCTTCGGTTTGGTTCACGAGCGAAGAAAATCAAGAATACCGCTCACATCAATACGGAACCAACCGTGGAATGGCTTAAAGCCAGGGTGAAGCTGCTTGAAAAGACGAACAAGGCGCTTGAAGATCAGCTTACCAAACACTCTACCCCGGCTTATAGTCCGAACGTCAGTCTCCTAAGCCCGCGTGGAAGCACTACCATATCGATAGCTACCGAACGTCCATTCAATCTGGCTGATGATATTCAGAGGAAATCAAAGAAAATAGAAAGCCTTGAAAAGCAGCTTTTGGACCTTAAAATGAGTCAAGTGAGACAGCAGCATGAAGAGGATCTGAAGCTCTTTAAGCTTGAAACTGCGCTACACCGCCTCAACGACAAACTCAGTGACGTGGAGCTCATCAACGAAAATCTTCGGAAGCATCTACTCATAAGCGAAAAGATTATAGAGTCGCGAGATGTGAAGATCGATAAGCTTCGTCTGCTCCTAGGCGAGCAGCAAGCGCATGTACAACAAGAGAGTCTGCACTTCGATACCAAGCTTAGAAAACTTCAAGAGAAGCTTGAGACACAAAAGCTCATGGAGGGAAGATTGCTTGACGAAACGAACAATAATGTTCTAGAAAGCTTGCATGCTGCAGCGAATGCTGAAGCCACCACTATCCACCAAGCCCACATGTCATCTCCAAACGCCGATCACGAGCCGGACTCGCCGAAATCGCCGAAACTTGGATTGAACCTACGTATAGTAAAGCCCGTACGAGGCAAGGGCCACCTCTCCGCCTGATTCAGGATACTTACTTGAGTTGGTTCCGTTCGCAGCCAATGACGAAAAGGTCCCTATGAATAATAAAGTACCTTTTGTCTCAAATTGCCTTGCTGCTAGCATTGCCTCTTCATTTGCATTGTATTCCGGATTCTGTGTGACCGTCTTATTCTTTCTTTCTACGTCCTAGTCTCGGACTCCTTATAGTGACACAAGATCGCACCCCACAAAATGCACACTTCACTACTATTCAGATTCCGGAACCCATCCTCAACTCCCGCTATTCCACCACTTATGTATTTGCTCTTGTCACTGCAAAGCAGTGGCGGCCTTCGAGGTATGTGTTGAATTCTTTTATTTCTGCAAGTCAAGTTTCTAACTCCAGTCTTGCGAGTCAAGCAAGGAAGGGATCGCATCAGGGTAAGTCACAAGGGTGAGTTTGGCATCGGCGGCCGTTCCAACTTCGTCCAAAGAATCCACGTTTTTCCAATATTGAACAAGCAGTATATCGCTGTGGCCAGAAATGCCGGCCTAGTTCAGTTGTATGAGAAGATGCTGAAGCCCTTTGGGTCAGACAATTTAGGCACTTGCACTTACAAGTTGGTCAAGGAGTGGAAGAACTCCACTACCGGCCCGAGGGACCCCATTATTGGTATTGGGGCGTTCAGGAATCAATACATGTATACATGCTCAGGAGAAGGAAAGTTGGTCATAAGAGACTTGATTAATGACGATGCAGATGACTCGGTCAAACTGTTCGTCATTGATGGACCTCTATCATGCATCAGCATCGAAGCGGTACCTCGATCGACACATATTGTTGTTGCCGCAGGTGGTAAGGGAAACAGCTTGAAGATTTACGAGTTTGATTTCGCCACAAGTGACTTCAAGTCTAATATCGAGGACTTTGCCAACTTTGGTGGACACTTGACCAGAGTCGGGCTTGTTTCATCTATGCCTGAGGGCCACTCGCTACTCAGACGTAGCGCACTGATTCGTCACTCTTTCATTGATGTTCGAAGACTTATTCCTGTTTCCGACACGTCTGTGAGTCCAAGTCTGGCTGAAGAGGGCATGTGTGCCTACTGGGTGCTGAGTGTCACTTTTTGGAGGCGAGGATCAACTTGCAAGGTTTTTGCTGGCACACAATTTGGTGATTTGTTCATCTACGATGTTTCCAAGCCGTACAAATTTGAATTGCGTCCTGAGCGGATTTTGCAATTGTCACAGTTTTGCATTAACCAGTTGAAAGTGTTCAACTGCGGACAATATCTCATTTACACTGATGCCATGTCGAAAGCAGGAATCATTGATATCGAGACACTTGAAGTGGTGAACTTCTTCGACTATCTTCGCATCGGACCGACATTGTCTTCGCTGCTTTACACATGTAACGACACAGCATCGAAGGTGTCCCGACTAAGTCAGTTGTCCCGCTTTTTGCCAATCTACTTGGTGGCAAGTACCATTGACGGCGCTGTCGTTATCTACAAGCTTTGTGACAGCAACGAGCAAAAGCTATGCTTCCACTCGAACCTCACCGGTGTGATACCCCATTTCGATTTCCTTGAATCTGATCCCTACAAAAAATTAGACGCCCTTTTCGGCGATTCCGATTCATCGGAGACGCAAAGTCTGCGACAGGCAGAGACTGCTCCATCGAAAAGACGGAAAGCAAATGATCCCAAAGATGCAAATTTTATGATGCATGCCTCAAGCCACCAGGGCGGAGGCCATAACGAACTCACGACACCTCATGAACAAAACGATGGTCTTGTCAACGACATCAGGACCATGAAGCTCGCTAACTAGTTCGTTTCGTTGGTAGTGTCCTCGCTGGGGGCAAACGAATAGAGCGAAGCAGATTCGATTTCATCATCATCGTTACCCTCACTGATCTCCTTCCACGAGGCGACTGTGAGGATGACAAAACCGACAATGACCAAAGCATCACCTATAAGTTGCATGACACTGAGTGCGTTGCCGAACAAAACCCATTCGACAACGCCGATCAAAAAGATTGTGACCAAAGAACTGACAGACGATAAAACGGGCGAGGTCAAAGCCATCAACGAAAGGAATGCAGCACTGAATAGCAAGTTGGAGACGATAGAGCCGGATATATATAACCAAATAAGGCCCGTTTTCTCGCCGTAGTTGAAAACATTGAAGTGGTGAATGTGGAAGAGTTCGGTCAAGAGGACCAATGTGAGTAGGAAAGCCACTGTGAAGAGACCCAAAAGGGACATGACAAAGTTGGAAAAAGTCAGTTGGCGTCTGGGTGTCACCACAACAGATAAGTGGGAGGGCACACAGACATACTTCTTATACAAAACCTCGTAGTAACCGTACAAGACAGCACCTACGGAGATGATGAGATTACCCCAGAATCTGTAAGGGTACTGTTCGTTAGCGTCTGAAGAGGAGTCCGAGCCTGAGTAGGCAACGACGAATACACCTGAGATGGCGATGACCACCGAAGTTGCTTTGAGCCAGGAAAATTTCTCGTTCAACAAGGGAATTGCAAATGCGTAAGCTGTGAATGCAGAGCAGTTATAGATAGCAGTAACGTCAGAAGCATATGTCATGGCCATGGCTCCATACCAGGTAAAGCCTGCGAAGTTGAGAACCAAGGAAATCAAGCCGACTTTGATAGCCACGTATTTGAACGAGGGTGTAGCCATAAAAGTACGAATACAGGCGGTGATGGAGCTGGAAGATGAAATGTGCGGGTTCTTCTCCACCAAGGCACCCAAATTGCTCGTAGTTCTGTCTCCATTGACGTTGGGCTCATACACCAAAATGGACGAGTGGTAGACATTATGGACCTGTTTCACGATGCATCTTTTGAAGTAGCCCCATGGATGAAATTTCGAGACGGGCTGGTTGGGCTGTGGAGCACCAGCCTCATTTTCCAAAAGAAAGGCATTAGAGTTTAGTCTTTCATAGCGCACTGCTCTGCTGTTTCTGGCCTTGCCTACTGTTCTGCCCAACGAGACAAAGAAAGCTTGGAGCGGCCACAAAGTCCACCAGGAGCCGTGAGTAACAAGCAATAGGATAATCGGCTCTTTAAACCCTAACTGATAAGCCTGTGATGTGAACTCAGTCTGGCACAAGAAAGCCAACAAAGAGAGGAGGAACAACAAACCAACATATATGATTTTCGTCTTGGACGCCTTCTCCTGTGAAGCAACGCTAGCGTTACTTGTGCTATTGAGTTCTGTGATGGCCATCTTGAACCTGAAAGAAAGCCGACTGCTATGAAAAGACTGTCGGCGGTCGGCATTCGCGATCTACACAAATTGAGTGATACGTCACGTGTAGAAGTTTTCTGTTCCGTGTTTTCAAGGAGGGGGAGGCTGGTTTTATTGATTATCGGTGAAAAGCTAGTTTCGAGCCGGTTGAGTCCCATTTAGTGCTTTGATGATTGTGTGGTGAGGGTTTTGGATGCTGGGCGCCTATGCGTATGAGGCAATGGATACCGCAGTTAGCTCACGAGATAAAACAGAATTTTAGTAAAATCTGTAAGCGATTTGACTCGGCAGTTTCTTTCTTTGCTATTCTATAGAGATGTTGTTTCTCTGTGGTGGACGGTGAGGTTTGTGATGTTCTCGAAATGGCTGCGAAATTGTGTCTGCTCTGGAAAAGATCATTTTCAAGATAACTAACAGAAACCGTGAAAATGAGAACATGAAGATTTTCTTACGGTGAAAGCGCTTGCAGTAGAATCTAAATGAATGTCCAAAACTTCCACTATGCGAGCGGTTCATAGATTTTAAAAGTTTGGATTTCCTATGCCAGGGCCAACTTAGATCACTTGCTGCAACCTCTCTATTCGCGCATCCAGACTCCACCAACTTTGAATGGAAACATACAACACGAAATGTATTCTAATTAATAAAGAATTCAGTTCCCCATGGAGCTTGTAAACCAAAACATCTCAAGTAATCCTATCCTCTTTTTCTCGAGAACTAGCCGCACTATCCACTTTCATTCAGTTTCCTTGAGGTGCCGCAGAAACCACCAAAGGCCCTAAATTTCCGTCTATTAGGAAGCTTCACATTTCGCTAAAGCCTTCGATCATCCCTCCCATAAAAAATGCAATCTCATTGTGCAAACTGGTTTTGCCTTCTTGGTCACTTGTTACCTGGCTTATCTTGGAGGTGTACGGATCCCCCACAGAACCCCCAGGTTAACCACTACTACCTTCTTCTGCAACAGCCACAACAATTCGGCTGTCCATACTAAGTGCTACATACATTTCAAATGTCTGAGCACGTTGATGCATCTGTATTCAGTGACGAGGACAATAGTCCCTTCCAGCATCAGCTGGCCCTCGCCAGTCTAATCCAATCCCAGGGGCCTGATAAGAGAGGTACCCAGAGCAACGGGAAAAAGGCTCTGAATACTTCACCCGGAGAGCAGGGAAGCCCAGATCAAGATTTGGACGAGGACAATATCGACGATGAATCCATGTTGCTATATCGAAGCGACAGAGAACAGTTCAATACGGTGCATATCAACTATGAGAGCAGGGTGACAAAGCTCCTCAGTCCCGAGAGCAACGCCAAAATATTAATAAGCGAAGCAGGCAAGTCCAACGAAGGTATGGCCAATGCCTCCAAAAAATACGTCGTCTACACCATCAAGCTAGTCAACCAGGAAAACACCAAAGAAGAGATCCAAACCAGGAGAAGGTACTCCGACTTCGAGAGCTTGCGAGACGTACTCACCCGTGTGTACCCGCTATTACTAATTCCGCCAATTCCGCCCAAGAACTACTTCTCGTTGAACGTTTTCAACGGGTTCGGGAATGGAAATGGTAACTCCCAATCATCCGGTCCATCGGACTCTCCTAATGACTCCAGCAACCCTACCTCATACACCTACATCAATTCGAAGCATTTGAACAAGAATAAGCTCGTGGAGCACCGAAAGCGGCTTCTCTCCAACTTCTTGAACAATTGCCTCGCCATCCCCCAAGTGCGGAACTTCGAATTCTTTGCCAAATTCCTTGACCCTTCGGCCAATTGGTCCGACGAAATTGAGTTCATTTCCAGCCAGCTACCGAAATCAATCTACCAGCTGAATCCTGAAAACGGCTTGAAGACAAGCGACATCTACTCGTCTTTACCACTTCCATCTTCCCAGCATGGCTTGAGCTTTCAGTTTCTCAAACCGCTCAAAAACAACAGTATCATCACAAATACTACGAGCCGTTTTCTCGGTACTGGAAGTGAAACATCGGATCAGCTGCAAAATGGCACTCAAGACCAGGGCCTGCCAACCGAGGCAACCGACGCTCGTTCAATGAAGTTTAAAACGTCGAGCTTGGACAACATCAACAAGAAAATCATGGAAAACTTCATCGGATTGTCCAATGACTATGTTGAGCTAGGAAGTGTTCTCAATTCTTTCTCGTTGATGTTAGCTGACTCGCTGAAAACTAGGGTGGGGAAGAACACAGAGGATGAAGATGCTAAGCTCGACGTAATCGTCGATAAGATTGGCGTAGCTTTCGACAGATCCTACATCGCCATCAATGCTCTCGTCAGCGAGCTGGAAACAAAGTTCTCCGAACCATTAGGAGAGGCTGTGCAATATGACGCCATCCTTCGTTCCGTGAACAGATTTCAAGCTCGCAAAATGAAACAAAAAGAGGTGATAGATCAGGAGTTACAAGACAAGAGAAAGGAAATCTCTCATCTCTCGAAGGTGAACCCGCCCAATGGTCAAAATGGCCACAACATTCCTCAACCGGTGAGCTCAAACGATGACCAGGCCACGCAAGCCAGCGGACGCAGCGAGAAACTGGGGTTGTTCCCAAATATGGGATCTCTCAAAAAGATCACGAAATATGTCACAGACATTATAGATCAGAACCCTGAAGAGACAAAGAGAAGTCGCATTGACTACCTCCAGAAGAAGATCGCCGTGCTTGAAAATTGCCAGACGATCATGCTTCAGGACATAGCATTTATCACCAGCGAGTTGGAGAAGAATACCAAACGCTTTCAGAACAGGGAACTCAAGACAATCTTCCAGATCTTGCTCAGCTACAACAGCATACTCATGTCATGGGCTAAGAAAACCATTGATATCTGGGAAGAAATCAAGGAAGAAATCGAATCTTTTTAACGATGCTATAAGCGATCGAGATAACTTTTGGCAGACTCACCCCATTTTTCGGCGCCCTTGTAAGTGGCTATGTCTGTTGGCAAATGGCGAATGGCGCCGCCGAGACGAATGCCGTCCTCAGGGAACTTTTCGGCAAAATCCTTGAATGGGTGGAGATATGTTCTGATGGTGAACACAATGGCACCTGATTCCGGCAACTTGGTGAGGGCCTGACGTTCACTGCGGTAATGCAAGTCATTTTCGTCAAATGTAGGTTGCTCTCCGGAGTAGTCATTGTGGTAACCCTTGTTGTCGTTGTCCACGTAGAACTTGTCGTGAGTCTGGACGGAGAAGTTTGACCGGGTGACGATTTCATAGGCCCCAAGACGATCGAAGAAGCGGTTCATGGATTTCTTTAACTTCTCGGCGTATCCTGGAATAGGATCATGGATACTGGTGAGTGGTTTGTCGAATTTATCCTTGGGATCAAAGCCTGCTGCGAAAGCGAATACACCAGCCTTGAAGAAGTACTCATCGCCATACTTCTCGTCTGCACGAGAGGGATCCTTCAAAAGAATGAGGAAGTCTTCCTGAATTGTACGGGTCAATGCGTCCTGAAGCTCGACTCTCGTATGATTTCCGGACCTCGAAGGAATACGATCTCCGGTGATGATGTTGTGAACGTGCTTTTCGTCTCTTTTGAAGTACATGGGGTACTTGCTGCACATGTAGTTCACGGCAATGTCGTAAAACTCCCTAATAGCGTGGTCAGCCTCTGGCGATTCGAAAAAGGTGCTACCCCGCAAGTCCTTATTGGCAGGGTACTTGGGGTGGGAGTTGGTGAGGATTTTCATCTTCTCCTCTAATTCCGCCTTGTACGAGTCCTCAATCAAGAGCCAATCTTGAGGGTCCATTTTTGAAATTCCCATAGTCAAGCGATAAGGCTTATCCTTGAAAGGGTAAGATTTTAAAGGTGACTCCTTCTCCCAGTTGAAATCGGCAGCAACGGGCACAACCAGATAAGATTTCACAGGTTTGGTGGATTTAGCAGTCAACGGCTTCACCTTGTGACTTCCCTTCTTCACACGCCATAACGCAACGAATACAACCGCAACAACAAGGAATACGTGAAGACTCAATCCAAGTTCCATTCAATAAATGAGAATAGGAAATTTTTAATGAGGTTGAAGTGGCCAGAGTAGAGGTTTTATAGTGCGGAATCTTATCAGACATGCACTATCAGGAGCGCACTATCAAGAGAGCGATCGGGAAATTCGAGGCGACATCCGAGACACCAGAACCCCGGATAAAGGAACGAACAACGGCCGGTTAATAAAATCGTCCCAGTTTCTGAGCATCTCTTAGTAATTAAATTAGTAAAATTAATTTTAGGGAAAATTTCCTTTCTTTTCGATTCGTCTATCTCCTCAATTGTCCTTTCACCTCACCTCGACCTTGAAAGTATACGGCAAGTTATGGCGAAAATCCGCAGCCAACGGAGGGATGGTTCCGAAATTGCTGATTTTTTTGTGATCTTTGTGCGTATAGTAATTCTTTAATGGGGCTTTGGGTATAAGGGTTGTCTAAGTCCAGGACTTGTGGTGACACCACACCCGCCTTGTGTTCATGCAGCGGGGCTGATGGCCGTTGGATGGCTATTCTCGACGCAATCTGGAACCGAGAAGTGGGGCTGTTGCTAACCACTAGCACTTTTGGGTTGATAAAGTTTTCCATTATTTTTCTTCAAAAGGGCAGTCTAGAGAACGTGGTGGTACATGCATGCTTCTTTATTCCTGCAGTTTTTGTTTTAGGAGTTGTGTGTTTTGTGACTTTCTGGGGTAAGCTTCTTTTTTTTCCTTTTTTCACGAGACAATAGAAGGGTAGAATCTGGGTATTCAATTATCTTGCATTTTGATATTAAATCCCGCATGGCGGATTCATGTGCATCTACCCAAAGCTTGGACTTTATCAGTGCTGATGGATAGCTAGATCATATTTCCACTGGGCTGTTGTTTTTTAGAAAAGTTTATGACACGAGAGAAGTCATATCGTCGGGTGCTGAATAGGTATATTCTTGTATGCGGCTCGCATATTACGAGGAACTTTCAGTTTTTGCTTGCCTTTTCGATTTGCTCAACCGTGTACAATTTCCTAGTATGGGATTCTTGCTTATTAGGGCTCACCTCTAAAACCTAAACTCACCCCACTTTACGGAATTTCGAGTCACTGGTGTCAAGAAGTGGAGAATGGATGGATTGTCAGTTTAGTTTTAGTTCCAGCATATGAATTGGCGAGTTCGAGAAGACTGGGTTGCATTAAACCCCAAAATGAATTATTGTTCATACAAAAAGAGTGTCTTGAACTTCGGAAATCATATTCATCAACGTGCGGGCCAAAACACTTCCAAATCTTGACTATATCATTCCAAAAAAGGTAAATTCTACCGGGTGATCCTTCGAGGAAAAAAAGTTTATTGAGTAAGCTCGTTATCAGTTTCAAATTATCATCAATTTGATTGAAGATGCGAGACATACATTTGCTAATCCTCCTAATATATTAAAAGCACTCCCTCAATCAGACTCGTATTTTCTCTGGCTGCAAATGGCTGAGACAGCACCCGTGCACCACTATTGAGATGCCCCACAGATTTTCCACGCAGAGATAGACCTGAAATTGTAGATGTCGGGGTCGCTAGAGCTAGTGACTGGAATTTTGAGCTCCGAGCAAAAAGCAGCCATTGCTTTGACGTTAGTGGAAAACTTGCAAATTCCACAAAATGCCGCGGCTTTGGCTGAGCTTATTGGAGACCTCGATGGTGAAACTCTGGGGAAGATCTTGCCCAAGATCACGGAATACTGTTTGGACGTGCTCTGCAGTGGAGAAAAGCAAAAAATCGACAATGTCCTAAAATTTGCTAAGTACGAGACAGAGGCCCGCACAGCCATTTTGGAGAAAGTCTTGCAGCTTCTTCAGGCCTCTTTAGAGGGCATCTACGTGCTTAATACCACCAAGATAGCCACTTCTCAAGAGGCATTGGACAAAGAGGAAATGATGAACTTGTTGTCATTTTTGGAAGCGTTTTACGTTAGTGTCGAATTTCTGTCAGGTGCATTGGCTAATAAGGTGGACCTGATATTCCTTCTTTTCCTCGGCCATGTAGACGATGAGATCTCTCGTGAGTGCTCTAAAGTCGTGAGATGGAGGGTAGAAACCTTGGTTGAGCGTGCACTCAACGATGAACAATTTGACAAATACCTATGGGGCACAATTTTTGATCTTTTGAAACCTCTTGGCACCAAACAGCATGCCCACAATTCCTATATTTTGTGGCTACGGGTGCTCAGCGCAAAGAATGCCAGTCTTGACAGAAACAAGTATTTTCAGAGATCGGTTGTTAGCCAGAATGACTACTGGAAGACTATTCAAACAGGCCTTGCGGGCACCTCTCATGAAATAAGAAAGTTCTGCTTGTCCATCCTTCAGCTCTCACTCAAGGCAATCAACCACTCGTTTGAAACAGAGGTATTGAAATGGGATACCAACCATATAGAGGAATCGTTGGAGCAGTGGAGCGTTTACACAACACTTTTCGAAATCGTTGGTATCGATACCTCATTGCATCAGACCCAAGGCGCTGAAAACGAGATTCTTGATCTCTTCACACCTGAGTCCAGAATCCACTCGTCATGGGGCTTCTGCCTCCTTTGCACAGGCTTCCAGTCATCTATGGACTCAGTCAGGAAGTTCTCCACTCAGCTTCTTTTGTCGATCAAATCTGATAATCTTTATTTGTTCAAGTACGGCTTGCCATTCTTGAAAGATACGTTTTTGCCTTATATGCTTCAATCGTCGCATTTTACAGTCAGAACCAAGGGCCCCTTTACCAATGACTTGGGATGTAAATATGGCGATAAAGTTGCCGCCTTCTTGGCCAACTTGCTCCTCAGCTTGAAGTCCCCAGAAGAGTATGAATCTGTAAGTTCATCGATTTTGGAAGTGCTTGTCAGTTTTAGAGAGACCTTCGACGCAGTAAAGATCTACACGGCTTTGGGACTCGTGCGTGGCCTTGAAGGTAAAAGTGCGTTGAAATACGGCGTCCATGATGAGGCAATAGTGAAGCTTTTGGATAACTTCTCTGAGGGTGAGCTCTTCAAAAGAACTCTACAGACTCTCGTCTTGAAGTTAATTTTGTGCTTGAAGCTCGAGGATATTGGCGATTTCTCGAAACTTCTCACTAAGTTTGTGAGCTATAATGGCCCTCAATTGATCCAGAACAACATCAAGCTGATTTTTGCGTATTTGGATGCATCTCACTGCGATCTGACCGTCATCATCGAGTATCTCAGATCGGAGGGTTTGAATCTGCAAACATGTATTCTTTTGTATCTTCTTCTGGAAATGAACGCCGCTGAGCAAGGCATCGCCAGTATCTTGGATGCTGCCAATGATACAAACATGCTCACATTGGCCAAATATGGCGTACAGACAGGGAAGTATCATCATCTTGACGACAAAGTGGGCTCGATTGTTGCAAGAGCCCTTAAGGGGAGCGAGCCTTTGAGCACTTACGAAATCTTGTCGTCAATTCCTATCCAGAATCTCACATTGCCAGCGGGTTTCATTACTGGCGATCTTTGGGCTCTGCTCTCTGCGGATTTATTTTGGGAAGAATTTGAAGTTCTCGAATTGGGAGTCAACAAACTCAAGTTCTTGAATATGATTGCTTCGCTGTCTGATGATGTTATGACTGTTGAGGAAATAGGAAACTTACACGAGGAGATGTTTCTGAGGTCAGAGTCGTTGAAGTCTCGCAATGACTACTACAAACTTAAGGAAGATGGGTACAGTCAGCTTCACATCCACTTGCAGCGCATAATCGAAAGATCTTCCCAAGAAGTGAACGCAGCTGAAATCATACCTATGCTTCATTTGGGATCCACAAACTCAACTACTTTGCATGCGATCATTTCAATTGCTTCCATTCTTCTTAAGGAAAATAGGTGTGATGACGCTAGCCTTACCGCGTTGATCTTTGGACTCTGTGAGTCGTGGGAGGAACTTTGCAACGAAAGGCTCAAGTTGTCTGACAAAGAATTGCATTGGGCAGTAATTGACTTCATGCTTCACCCATCAGTTTTGCAAAAGGCACGTACGGAGGAATTTGTCAACGATGCAATCTTTGCCTTTACATATTCTATCATCGAAAGCTCCTTCGGCAGACGTGGATTGATCCCTAGAATGATCAAGCGTCTCTCTGATTACCAGGTTTCTGACCCACAAGGCTTTGAGGAAGTCAGCTTCATTCCACATATACTCGTGAAGGCGGTATGTCACCGCCAAGTTTCGTCGCATGCATTTAAAATGGAAATCGTCATGGGTAGCCTCTACGATGAAGAGATTGCACCATCCGAATTTCACATATACGAGGAGCTCTACGGCCCGGAAGAGATTCTGGGTAAGATATGGTTGTTTGCTATCTTGAACTCTGTTAAAACGGAGTCATTTGCGTTGTCAGTGATCTATGCAATCTTGAATGAAGAGGACCCCTACCGCATGGTGAACATCACCAAACAAACTGATGGCACAGAGGAATACTTCAGATGTCAATTGGCCAAGGCAATCCTCTCTGTCATCAGCAATGTGGCCGTTGAGAACATCACGTCTGACCTTTTCAGCCAATTCAACTATTTCATAGAAAATGACCCCAGTCCGCTTGTGAGGATCTACTTCGAATGGATCATTGCACTTCAACTATTGAGAAACCACGAGCTTGCTGAAATTTACTTTGAAAAAGTTGCCAACTCATTGGAGTCTCATGAAATGAGACCTACGGTGGTCACCATTTATGAACGAATTCTTTACTTGATGATTCTGTCCCTTGAAGAGCAAAAGGAGGTGGAGTACTTGACCAGGCTCTTGACCATCATCATCCCAGCTGCGTCCACCAATAAAGCCATCACCCGCCACTTTTCCATGTCGTTGGCTACCTCGGTACACGAGGAAATTGGGAAAAAGAACTTGCCACTAGACAAAAATCTCGTGGCATTGGTCGAGAACATGTACAAAAGTGCTGTTGCTTCAAGTGCCTTTGGTCAGTACAGAAGCGGCGACGCATTGTTATGGGACATTTTGAACGACTTGGACTTGGTGAGTATTTCTGGAGGTTTGTTATTGAGACTCAGTGACAGAGAAACCGAGTTCTTCACAAGCGACCAGTTCAACAAGTACCTTACCAGTGAGCAAAAAGCCATTCTTAACAATCCGGTAGGAGAGGACCGTGTGGACTTGTGGGTTTCAAAGATCAAAGCTGATCAACAGGAAAAGAGAGACCCACAGGAGGCAAGCGGAACGGCTCTGATGCCTATACAAACAAAAAGTCACGCCTGGAGTGCAGTCATGGACGTGAACGGCAGTGATGGAAAGGATGTGAAACGCAGTGATCTTATTGTCGTTGCATCTCTCGTCACTAAGGCACCCAATCTAGGAGGAATCTGTAGACTTTGTGATGTCCTCGGTGCTGGTCTCATGACTGTGTTTGACATGAAGATGACAAAGAACCCGACATTCAAGAACGTTGCCGTGACCGCTGATTTTTGGATGCCAATGAAGGAAGTGCTTCCATGGGACATTCGTGACTACCTCAGGGCGAAGAAAGTTGAGGGATACACATTAATCGGCTTAGAGCAGACGGACAAATCTGTTGTCTTGAACCGAGATCTCCAATTCCCCAAGAAATCCCTCATTCTTCTTGGAAGAGAGAAGGAGGGAATACCCGGCGAACTTTTGGCAGAGCTAGATCTCTGTGTGGAAATCAAACAGGTAGGTGTTGTTAGATCCATGAACATTCAAACAGCCACCGCCGTGATATGCCATGCCTATTCGCTGCAGCATTGCTAATTTACATATTTGCTCTATTTAGAACATCGCTCCGTCCTGATCGTGTAAGTCCTCTTCGACAATAGCATCAAGAGCAGACACAACTTCTGCACTGTACTTCTTGGCTGAAGCGACCGCCTGAAGGAGAAGAGAGGGCTGGATACCTTTCAAGTTCAGATTATTGGAGTTTGTAGCCAAATTAATGTTTGTAATTGGAGAAATGACCTTGTTATTGTACCAGCCTAGAAGAATGCCGCTTTCAAGGACCTGTTCCTCTTCAACTGAGGGTTCTGTTATGACATTCTCGCCGGCAACACCGAAAGTGAGAAACAAAGGTGGCTGAAACTTTTCGATTTTGAAAACCTCCGAAAGGTACTGTGAGTTCTCCCAATCATCGGAAAAGGTGGGCTGTTCCTCAATTTTGGTATCGTCAATCTCAGACACCAAAAGAGGTAATCTGGTAGAACTGAGAGCCAAGTATGAAGCCATACTGATCAACGTCAAAGGATATGCTTGGTGGGAGATGACTATGCAATCGATGAAGAGCTTGAAACTGTATTTGGAAGTGAGATGCAAGTTTTTGGTTGGGAAGTTCTTCTCGAAGAGGTCTGTCATGTTGAACTTCAAGTTCAGCACAAAGTTGGAGTCGTCACGAAATCCCGAAATGTCCACGTCACACTCAATTAAATTTGGTTCTTTGGCGATCAAAACAACCTTGGATTTCACGCTGACAATGCACTCACTTCCATCAGCCATTCTGATTCTAGCAGAACCATTGGAGCTCGGTAGGAAAGCTGTTTTTGCTTCTAAAGGTCTAAATTGAAACGATTTTCGTCCATCGGGACGGATCGGAGGCGACATCGCCAACGAGTCAAAAAGGTACGCCCTCTCGGCCGGCGATAAAATCATGGTTCTGGGGACTGAGATTTTAGTGGTATTGAGAAGATGAGCATTGATATTCGATACGTACTGTACATTATCACTGGCTGCAAAATGCCAGGATCAGTCGAATTTGTATTTCCTTGGAGGAAGAGGTTTTACCAAAAGAGACGTAAATGAGTTGGTCATAAACGATTTGAATATTTGTTCAAAGAAAAAAGCAGGGGCGCAATCTCTCAAAGTACAATGAGGCTGTAATGCCCACATACTGTCTCTGAGGAAAGCATATCGAACTAGATGAAAAGAAGTGAAGAAGCTTTATGGGGCCAAAAAGATGAGGATTTGAACTGGGATGGAAATCTTAGGCAATAAGAACACCACTCGGTCAAATCATACAAAAAAACAAGCAGAGTGACTGGTGAACGAGGCATGTTCTCTGACCACCTTACAGATGAACAATGCAAAAAAAGACACAAAAGATTTCACTCATCTCTTGAGGCCGCAAAGCTAAAAATATCACTAACAGCTCAAATCCATCTCCTCCTCCTCCCATATTGTGGGTTTCGTATTTGTAAAACTGATTTACACACGCCCGCATTGAAAACATACGCAGATACCTCATAGTCAACAAGCCGATTCTTTATGTCCTTATTTTCCAGCAACTCAGGCAGTGCAATGGCGTCATCTGAACCACGGGAGTCTTCTTGGTACCAAAAATCCAATAAAAAGGTGATTCCCAACCACCTTGTGCCCAAGAAGAAAATAGGTTTTCAGCTTTCAGCAGTCACCAACAACAAGAGAGACCAGAGCAAAACAAATACGGGAAAGTCAGATGAGTCCTTCAAGACCACCGACTTCAATGTTATCACCTTCGGTAACAAGGCTCATAGGAACAGCAACGCCAGCTTTCAAGACTCATCTATTCTTGCATTAAAAGACCAATCCTTTGAAGGAAACAAGGATAACGAAGACTTGCCATTGTACAATTACGACGAGGACCTTCCCCCACCTCGCTCCATCTACGACTTGAAAAGTGAATCTTCGATGGCAGTCAACAAACCTACACAACAGACAGAATCCTTCGTCACCAAGGATCCACGTAGCTTCCAAAATGCCTTTGCCAGAGGCGGCGCAGCCGAAGAGTCGAAAGCTGACGACAAAAAAATCTTGAAGAATCCATTGCAACACAGTGAAGCCGCAGTGCTTGTATTTGGGTACCCAGAGAGCATGGCTAACCAAGTCATTGGTCATTTTCTGGAGTTTGGCACCATTCTTGAAGACTTCGAGGCTGGCAAATCGACTGTTACGTCTTCCCCTGAGGAGATCTTCCAGGGCCCTTCTACTGGCGCGTTCATTTTTTCAAAAGCCGACGAAACCCACCACGAAAACCAATCTAAACCGCCAATCATTTGTGGCAAGTCATGGACCAAACTCACTTACGACAATCCCTCATCTGCTGCTGATGCACTTCAAGAATCTGGCTCTGTTTTCAATGGCTCCCTAATTGGAGTGGTGCCATACACGAAAAGTGCAGTGGAGAAATTACAAAACCGTAAGTTGAGTAGCACAGAAGACATTGGTGGGGGCCTCCAAGGTCTACAGCTTGGCGATTTGTCAAGTAAAGTCGATAAAGGAGTCATTGGAGACTCCAACGATATCCAGGCATCCTATATCAAAAGACTCGATATCAAGGATGGCTCCGAGATGTTCCTCAAAGCCCCAAAGGGAGACTCTCAAAATCCCAGTGAGGTGAAGAAGCCCGCAGAAAAATTGGGATTTGTTGGAACGATATCGAACTACCTTTTTGGCTTCCACGATTTGTGATGGAACTTATCTGCATTGTATATTAAACCTGGTCCATATAGATGTCATTATTGCCATGGCCTTTTGGAAGGCGAAGAACTTCTCTGTGGAGAGCTCGATCTCGAATAGTGCGTCGGAGAGGGCGATCCACGGTGCGAAGGAGTGTAGTAGTTTCTTGTTGGGGATGTTCGAGAAGGAGAGAGTTGTGTTCTCTGACTGAAAGAAAGCCGCGTGGGTGTTTTGAGCGGCGAGTGTCTTGGGGATTGGGGACGAATAAAAGAGTCCTGGCCCGTACGGGTAATGAATGGCGTAGACAGTGTGATCCAACTTTGGTGATTATCTTCACCTTTATTAGAGGCATACAAGTCAGCGAAGGAGGCCTCTCTGTGTCTGAATGAATCAGCAACAATGTCTCGAGCTGGAGAGGCAGATCTCGAGGGAAATTGCTTCTCAGCACGCACGCTCTTGATTCTATTACCATGGATGTCGTGAGTGTAAAACGCATTCTCGTTTTGTAAGTGACCCCGACGATCATCAAAAGCCACCATAGACGAGGCAGCCATAGAGCCATAGGTAGCGTCCACAATGGCATTTTTCTTGAGAACAGAGGTTTTGGGGATAACGTATTTTCTGTTGTACTCATTGAATGTTTCCTGGTAGATGATCTGCTTATCGCCTATGAGCAGGAGGAATTTGCCAACAATGGTATAGAGGGCGATGTCATAGGCAAAGATGATCAACAATAGTTTCCAAAAAGGCGTCAGTATTGCAAGCCTGATTGTAAAAAGTGTGAGTGGGCAAAAAGTAGCCATCAAGTGGACCTGGAAGAGAGACGGATCCCAGACCTTCAAAACCCATACGTCCTTCTCGTCGAAAGCGATCTCATAGGTAGTCTCTCCATCTGATTCGTCGTCGGAGAGGTACCGCAGGTTGCCCTCGAAGTAGGAGAGAATCTTGCTGAAAATACCCTTATCGTGGCTCGAGATTGTCAGTTTTGACACATTGGAAGCTTTTGGTTTAGTGGCGCTTGTGGACGAATTGAGCAACGTGTACTCTCTGTTCGATAGCCAGAAAGTAGTAACAGCATTTAGAAACGATGCAATGGCAAGTATGGCGACCAAGGCGTTCACCAACCACAACCAACGATTTGCACCAATATCTGTAGCCGCAGAAGGATAATGGATGGAGTCCAGAGAGCCCGAAATAGCTCGTTCTCTCACCTGCTTGTGGACGCTAGCGTCAGCAAGAAACAAGTCATTCAGGCGCCGCAGCCTCACTGTGTGATGGTGGCTAGCGATCTTGCAAAGTAAGGCAAACACAGTTGTGAGTACCACGCCCAATGGCAAAGTCGAGTGAACGTAATCGTCCCAGTCAATAGACACCACAGCCTCATTTAGCCCGAGGATGAGATCTAATGGATACGCTTTGATGCGCTCCAGAAGCGGTACCCTGCGCAGTGGACGTTTTGCCATTGAAGAGCGTGTTTGTTTGTTTTCGCGATACTGCGAAGAGTAGTATCAACATCTACATCTACAATGGAGAACACGATGGCCCGGGCCCAGCGAGGCAATGAGGATCTCCAGCGGCTGCTTCGGCTGCTGATGAATGAGAGAACGGAGCTTCGGCCCAGGGACGAAAACCGGACGTTTTTTGAGGAGTTCAAGAGTAATATCGAGGCGATCAAGAAGAGCCACTACCGGCCTGAGGAGATAAGAAAGCGAGAGACAAGAGTGGCTTCGGAGAAGAAAGTGGAGGAGAAAGAAAAAGCAGATTTGAGTACGGAAGTCCGTGGGACACGTGGTAGAGATATGCTTCTACTGAAGCTCGAGCGCCAGAGTATCAGGATAGAGACGCTAGAGGCAGAGGTGAGAAAGCTCCGGCTCCAAAACCAACAATTGCGAGAAACCAACCATGGGTTGAGCAATATTGTGGAGAGGGAAAAGCGAGCCAGAGAAACAGCAGAGAGGGAGATTCTGAAAGTACAGAAAGCGCTGAGAGTCCAGGCAGCTCAGGCAGCTCAAGAGGTGCGGGCAGCTCAGGCTCTCCAGCGCCGGCCCCAGGAAGTGCACTTTTCGCGGCCAGCTCAACAGCCAGGTGAGCCCCAAAAACTAGAAAGCACCGAGGCCATCCACCAGCTTCGCACAGGGCTAGCACTAGTGCACCAGCGGCACGAGGAAGCCAAACGCAAATGGGAGGCCAGCGTGGCCATCAGCAAATTCCAAGAAAGAGTAATACGTGACTTAAAAGCGAAATTGGGCAAAAAGGGCCCGCCTGCGGCGGATCTCACGGAGGAGCTTCTTCGTGGCTGCGAATTCGATTCAGCCTGCGACGACCGCGCAGACACCACCCAGTTGATTCTGGGGCGCCCGCGCGGCAGTGCTTTCGACCACCTCGGGCCAAGTCCAGGCGAAGGCCACAGCCGGTTTAAAGCGGCAGCGCTTGCGGTGCTTTTCACTGTGAGAATGCAACGGGCAGTCGCAGGGCGGAAGTAAAAAGAAAAGGCTTGGAAACGAAGGGGAATGAAGGGGAATGAAAAAGAAAGGTGGACTTTGGTGGAGTCTTGTGAGCCAGGGAGAATGCCGGTATGAGCCATTTCGGCAGGGATCCTGGAGGCGCGAGGACCAAGGTCGCACCAGCCAAGGACCAGCCAAGGACCAGAGCCAAGGGCCAGAGCCAAGGAGTTCTTCGACACAAGATAGCCGCCAGGAACGTCCCCTGGGAAACCTTAATACGGCTATATTTGGAATATTTGGAAGAAGCCAATTTCGCTTTCCACGGGTCACCCCTACCGTCGCTTACCAGGTCTCGTTGTGCCGGTGCAGGCCAAACGACACCAGGGGCAATTAGTCTGGCCCCGCCAGATCAAGAAAAGGCCGGTTTGGTCACTGAAAATCTCATTCTCTTCTTTGTGGTGAAAATCGCAGGCTTAATTGACTCCCTCTATTGTTCGAGCGAATCTGGCGTTTGTACAAATTGGCCGAGGCCTGGTCAGCCACAAGCCTGGGCGCTAGCCCAATGGCGATGCACACGGCCTATCTTGGTTAAACGGTGGGCATAGCTTGCAATGTCCACGGAAACAGGCGGCTAGGCCAAAAGTGATGCCACGGCCTAGTTTCCAGAATTCCGAGGAGCTCGCCTCATGTTTATTTTGCAGCCAAAATAGAACCAGACAAAAACACACTTGTTGCGTCAGGGAGGTTGCCATCCACTCTAGACACGCCGAACACTCCGGGAAGAATGCCTTTGTCTCCCTATATTTCCAAATATCCGCATAACCGTTCGACCAGCATGACACAAGTGAAGCGCTTAATTGCAAGCTGGATGTCGATTGCGGGCCTGCCACCAGTCAAAAATAGCCCTCTGCGTCGCCTCAGGACTGCAGGTAAGCGCACGCGCCCCATATAGCCAGACCTTCGCCGCCTCTAGACCTTCCTTCCTGCGGTTTAAGGCGCCCTGCGCTAGCTATCGCGCATGGATCGCACTCTTTATAAGCACCAGCTATCGACCACTCTTCTTTACTCGCTTCTACGCTGTGATGATGAAAAATGTGCCTTCCATTGTCACGGAGTCACCTCGAGACAAGAGCATTCCCACTTCGATGAAGCTCCCCACGGGGCTTCCATATCTCTATGTTAAACTGCCTCACTCCACCAGTCCTACTACCAGATCACACTTCAAGGACTTGCCTGACGATGTGGTTGCTGTCCGCAGTGACGACCCGGCTGCAATTCGCTCGTTCTTGGAGGGAAACTCCTTGATCTTTGATATTCGCCCCTTCAACAACTATTCCGCATCTCGACTTAAAAACGCATACAATATTTGCATACCTACCACGCTATTGAAGCGCCCTAACTATGACCTTACTCATGTGGCAAACTCTTCTGCTTTGCCCAGCGACGTAAAGGATCAACTCACCGCCTCGACAGAGCCCATTCGTGTGTTGGTGTATGACGCTTACAGTGGCGTCGGTCACGTTACCTTTGGCTTGTACCAAACCATCCAGAAATTCATCCGCTCCGACCGTTTCACCTTGGGTTTCTTGGACGGAGGCTTTCATGATCTTCACGAACTGCTCCGGGACGACTCGGCGCTTCTGCCCGACCAAACGCCAGTGTCCCCGGAGACACCTTTGCATCCAGTATTGAATGCCGGCAGACCCGACTCAGCCAAAGACGGTTGCTTTGCTCTGTCTCCTGGTGAGTCCAGCCGTGAGTCTTCGCCCTTTCTCTCGGGCTTCACGCTTCCTGCCGCTTCTGCTCCCAATCATAAAATGTTGATGTCCATCAAGAAGACCTTACCGCGCATAGATACCACGACAACCTATAGCTATAAGCTCCGTTTTCCAGAAGGATTCGTGGAGAAAAAAGAGAGGCTTCCCCGGTGGTTGTCCTTTTTCGCTGACGGTTACGGAGAAGAGGGCCATAATGAAAAGGTAGTGGCTCTTTTAAGCGACAAGTTCAACAAACTCGAGAAGTCTGAGCAAGTCCGCTTGAGTATTGCAATCTCCAATACCAACAATGAAAAAAGTGACCAACCGGAACGTGTCAGCCTTGCGTCTGCTAAACTGCTCCACTCGGGCCTCAGCAGTGGCTACTGTTCTCCACTGGCGCCTTGTCCTGACTGTGATAAGATCCACTACACTATCCCCAAGGGTGTCGAATACGGCTACAAGAACCGCTACAACAACATCTGGCCTTACGAGCATTCGCGGGTCAAGCTTGTTTCGTCCCCCTCTTGCTCCAACCCGAAGAAGGATAACATCGACGATTACTTCAATGCCAATTATATCAAGTGCCAGCAACTTTCGCTAACAGAGTACATTGCCACCCAGAGCCCTTTGGAATCAACCAAGGAGGACTTCTGGAATACTGTGTGGTATAACGGCATCAAAGGCATTGTTTGTCTCAACAAGCCATCCGTGTTTGCACCGCAAGCTTATTACGAGCTGGACCAGCATTTCGACAAAAGCAAGCTTTCCGTCACTATCAAGTCTACAGAGGATTTAAACGGCTTTACTGTTCGCAAAATGGAACTCGAGAAACATGGCAAGACTCGTCTAGTCTACCACATTGCATACGGTGATTGGCCCGATTTTGGCGTGCCTGACAATTTCGACACAGTGTCTCGCCTTATCGAGTGCAAAAACAAGGTGCTCGATATCCTTAAAGATCAGAAGCCACCCACGTCGAAAGTCACGAACTCGCTTGATTTACTTGTACACTGCTCAGCTGGTTGCGGCAGAACCGGTTGCTTCATCACACTCGACATGGTAAATGACTGTTTCAAGGGGAAAAGCAATGGTAAGTATGACCCATGGGGTACAAAGGACCTTGTGTATAAAGCAGTACAGCTTCAACGGCAACAGCGCATTGCTATGGTGCAAACACTCGACCAGTTCATCTACTGCTACGAGAGCATTTTGCATAGTCTTTTCAAAAGTTACATGTGAATCACGAGCCGCACGAAATAATGATTAATGAAAGAGTTAGAGAAATGATTTGTATGATGTATCCATGACGTCACTAGACCCTCTGCCTCGGTTGCTGGAGGCTTATGCAAGCGGCCCCACCAGGTAACTATAACCGCGCTGTAGTCAACTATGAATGATGCCTTAAATGATGCCTCAAACAGTGACTTGCAAGCAGCATGGAGTCTAGATAAAAACTTGGTGTTCCTAATCGAGTGGCGCAACGTTTCACATCCTGAACAATGGAGTTCCATGATACCTGGAGTTCCACGATACCTGATGAAACCATTGTGTAGGAGCGATGTAGCAAGGTGAGGCGGCATCCTGTGAATTTGCGAGGTGTTGAGAAGTACGCCAAGTGGCTTTCTAAGCCTCACAGCACGTATGGAGGCTATTTTGGACGGGAATCCGAGGGTTGTCAAAGAATCTGGAGAGAGCCGTCAGTATTGTGTGCAGGTCGCTTCCACGTCATGAGAGCACTGTGTTTCCAAAAATAGGTCTGGTGGGACACTTATCAAGAGAAAAACATCATATTAAGGCCAGAAGGCAGACCCAGCCAAAGCTGTTATTGAGTGCTTTTTCTTTTGTGCCAAAATCGGCCTTTTGACGGAGAAGGTTAGTTGCTGAGGTAGCATTCCGGATAAGACGGGTGCGGGTAAGAGAGGTGTGGATTCTGGACCAACTGAGCCTTACCTTTGTGTCATTTGGTCTGAGGCTGTGGTTAGTTGTTCGTTCAAGTGAAGAATTCTTGGGATTCATCGATGAAAAAAAAAAAAAAAAAAAAAAAAAAAAGAGAAAAAAATTTAAAGATTTAATTCAAAATT